>JAADWU010000701.1:0-10263 GCA_023336255.1 Pythium graminicola | reverse complement strand
TGCATAAGTCATGAACGACATTGTGCATCAAATCAGTTCCAGATGTCTACTGCACAATTAAATACCCATCAAGTCTTTACCAAGCGGTATGGCCCTACAGATGTACATCGAGACTTTCCGATCTGCAAGCACTGAGTGAATGCGATTAGGTACAGACATAGATTTTTATCGCGATGGACGGATACCATATCGGTTTGGACGTGTTCCCATATACATTTTGTCGCTTCGTTCTTGGGCGAAGGAGACTTCGACTCGAGTTGAAGCCTGGTGAACTTATGCTGTTGAAGACGGACAATAGCTGCATCGGGGGCGACATATTCATCGCTCATTCAAATCCGGCAGAGCAAATGGTTGTGGTCGAAGAGGGCTGACAGTGACGTGTTTGTGGATGGAGGAAGAAACCTGTGGACCCGTCGTAGTGAGTGTAGTGGAACAGCATCAAAAATGATGTAAAGAACTCATATCATAACCATTGTGCTATTACAGTAGACCCGCGGCCAAGTGTTGCCATGCTTCTTCCGTCCTCGGAATTATTTGCCCATGCCTGCAATAGCCTACACGTACGCCGGGTTACCGAAACGACTCCACGATCGAAATATGCGATGCCAGCGAGTAATATTAACGTTTCCACCTTGTTCCAGTGATCGTACGGTCCACAAACCAAATGAAATCTTGTTCTGGCGGCGATGAACCCGCCAATTGGAGCATCAAAGAAACGACCATCTTCTCGCTGGCTCAAAACGGTATACAAACACACTTCAATGACACTCTCGTGGGCTCGACTCATATGTTGAAGATAACGCCAGAACCCTCGATTAGCGCCCCTTGTTGGTGCACAGCTTCCGGCACAAGTGGGTGTGTTGGTAGGAGTCAATTTTCGGTATGGCGAGCCAACGGTACTGGTCCACGTGTGCGCTGAGCCGGCTGGCTTTCAACGCGCTGGATATCATATGTCGGGGTTGGCAAGCAGCTATTTGTATCTCGGAGCTTTCACTAGGTTGCTCCTGATCTGTCGGGGGTGTCGTTCTGACTGCTGTTTGTGCCTCCGAGCTTTCACCAGGTTGCCCCTGATCTGTCAGGGGTGTCGTTTCGACTGCTATACGTACCAGTGAGCGTGCAAACAGTTTGATCCAGATCTGTCGTTTCTGACATTTATTGTGAATTAACAACTTGTGATTGATCTCGATCTGTCGGCGCTGGTCTCTGGTCCGTTTCAGTCTTGCCTCGTTGGGCGTCCAATTCATCTAGCAACGGCGCCCGCATCAGCACGTGTTCGTCCATGGTGCTATGGAACCTCATGCTTTGTGAACCCCAGAGCAGGCGATTGCATAGCAGCATGGGTTCAGCCCACGAAACCCGATGCAAATGAATCGTCTGACATACGAGGTTTTGGTTTTCGTTTATTATCTGTCAGGTGGATATTGCAAGACAAAATCACGATAAACGCCTATGGAAAGACCGAGAAGATTTCTCCACGCTCCCGAAGATACGGTGACTCACCCACTGTTGGATGGGAGTGACACGACCTCATCTGCTCATCGACCTCATATTCGACCACGCCTGCTCTCAATTCGTTTGTACTAGCATTCAACCCCTGGGTTTCTCAACAACTCAGCACCACTGATCGCAAATTGTAATCAGTGGGGCCAAGATGTGTTGTGATTCGCATCATCATTCAGAATACCCCCACTAACTGGCTAGTTTCCCGCGTCAGGACATGAGGCTCACGGAGTAAGGTAACAGTGTGGCAAGTGTTGGTAAAGATTCATTGAAAGATTCAGTCTAGTTCTTTCGATCCGAGTGCGTCAGATGACCCCACTTGGCTTTTGAACTGGCAAACGATCTGGAGCTGGACGAACTAGTCATCTGTGGTGACTGCAAGTTGGTGATCGAGCAGCTTCGACTCGAGTTGGAATGTGAAGCCGCAGGGTTACAACTTATGGAGAGAAGCGTCGAAGGACCCGATCCAATTGAAACGATGTGATCTTGTGCATGTGAAACGCGAGTGGAACGGAGTGGCTGATCTGTTGGCTACAAAAGCCCTAAAATCGCAAGTTGGGATGCAGACAGTCGAAGATAGGTTAATCTCGGAACTGGAGGCATTGAATCGGTTGGGAGAAGTGATCCGAGTGAATGACGGTCGGACATCCGATCCGATAAAACAAGTCGCAGCGGTGACAACTCGACGTCAACGAGCAACAAAGGGTCCAGATCCTGCTGAGATTGTTAACCTCCGCATCGAACGGATCCGGACTGCGCAAGACGAAGAAACGGTCGATCCGTGACCTTAAGGCGTTCCTAGATAGCGATCTTCTCAGTTTAGATCCCCGCGTGATAGAGCGCCGCGCACGGATCGCAGATAAGTTCGAGATCGACAAGGACGATGTGCTATACTATGTGGGCCGTTGGAGATGTGAGGAGGATGGATCCGCGATTTCGGTGCGAGCGAGACAATCCACCACGATCGGGAGCCAGGTTTCATGGTCGAGTCCTTTGAGGCGTTCAATAGGTTGATGGGGCAAAGTCAACGTGCCACCCTAGCTTATCGGCCCGAGGCGAATGGATCCGCAGAGCGGATGGTCCAGACCCTGACCAGAGCGGTGCATATGTACGTGGAGGACGGGGGTCAACGTGATTGGGATGGTTATCCGGAACGCCTGGTGTTCGCCCTTAACACATACGATCGGGTCCGAGATGAAACTCCCTTCTATCTCGTGCATGGTTGGGATTCTAAGACCACACTCGAAAGTACCATGCTATGTGGTTGCGAAAACGAGCAGGATCCCGATCCAAGGTGCTGGTGATACCGGATCCAACGGCAATACATACACGCTCGACGACACGCAGTCAATCTCATACGGGAAGCACGTTAGAGTGGAGATGGTGGCTGAACGAGTCAACGAGCACTCCATCAAGAGGAATTCAATGGTATGGTTGTATATCGAAAAGGTCCAGAAAGGGTTGGCTCGCAAGCTGGCTCACAAATGGCATGGTCCCTTCCAATTCTATCAGGTCAAGGATCAGTTCATGTTCAAGCTCGATGCGGATGGATCTGGATATAGTGTCTCGCCGTGGGTGCATGTGTCGAGATTGAAGTTGTTTCGGGAGGCTCCGTTACGACCGACGGAGACGCTGACCGTGGATCCGGATGCCCGCTTTGATTTTGATGAAGACCTGCCCCCGGAGGATAGTTTTGAACTGGATTCGAAGACAGGAGTGTGGGAGGTTGAGAAGTTGCTCAAACCGAAGGTGATCCGACCACGGACGAGGAATGAACGAGTCGTTGTGCAATATAAAGTACAGTGGAGATCATGCGCCGTCGTGGGTCGACGAGCAGGATTGAATTGCGGAGGACTTATCTACGATTTCAACCAAGAACAACGACGACTTCAGCGATTCCAGATGATGCAAACTTCGGAGGATCCGGCAGGGGCAAATGAGTCGTAGCCCGATCACGGATCACGTACTTGATCAAAGATCGGGTAGAGGATCTGCAGTCGGATCACGGATCACGCATTGGATCGAGGATCAAGTGAGGGATCTATGGTCTGATCACAGATCACCCGCCCAATCGAGATCGGGTGGATGATCGAAGCGTCAGGATACCTGACGTCTAGCCTCAACAAGTGACAAGGGGCAAGCAATACGGGCCTCTCCTGGCCACTCATCCATCTGTCCCATCTTTACACTAGCTACAAGTTACCTAATGGGTCGACTGACTGGCTCTATCCAGGTGGTCGACCATCGATCTATCGAGGTGATCTTCCATCGATCGGTTGAGGTGAGCGACGACGATTGGGTGAGGTGAGTGATGTCGGTCGGCTGGGTCTTACGACCTTCTTGCGACATCATTCCGGCCTTAACCTTCGGGTCACATTCTCTGAAGTTCAACCGACTGACACTCTGCAGGCCGATAAAAAACCTTATCGCCACTTCACCACAGCGCCCCTTTCGATCGTGCGGTCGACGGAATCGATCGCCCGACCGAAAAACCTCGAAGTGGCGTGTCTCGTCCTCTTGTTCACACGAATCAGATTCCCGTTGGCCACATCGCACCAGGGCCTCGTCATTTCCGAATTCGCAACGAACTCCATCAACGCGAGCGCTGGTGCAACATGAGTGACAGTTGCAGTGACGACACCGATCCATGGTACGATCGCAAGCGACTACACACCGACATGACGTACAAAATCAACAAGCTGGTCGACTACTTCGCCCGGAAAGGCCAGCCGCCGGCCTCGTTCAAGGCGAACCACGGCCGCCTTCTCGACAAAGTTCTTGACAAGGTTCTTGAATCGATCGGCGCGGCCGATTGCGGCGCAACCTTACAACGGCTTGCTCAAGCTGCCGATGGTCCGGCGACTGTAGCGTAGTTGACACATAGGGGGTACGCTTGGTTACACGCCGAGTAGCATTGGGATGAGAGCCTATTGCGCACGGCCCGCATGCACGATGAGTCGGCTAATTGCGTCATTGCAGTGCTTCCTCCGGCACCGCTGCTACTACTGACGTTGGTAGCCGCAATAAGCTGAATCGCTGTTATACTATATATTGGCCAATTTAAATTGGTTCCAAGTGACTGGAACCGGATTTGGCACACTGACAAGAACGGTTCCGCCGCAGTAGTTGTGATAGGTAGAGGGTGGCGAGACAGAGCCGATACTACAACCGTTCCTGGCGCGTCCGGGAGCGCAGCAACCCTTCCAAGCGACTCTTCTCAGCCGGTCCACGACCAATCGAGGAACAGCTTGCCGATTCGTTGAAGAACGTGCGGGCGGAGCGTGATCGGCTCCTGGAAAGCAAGGCGGCCAGTGAGAAGGCTGTTGAAGAACTGAACCGTCGTCTGGCCGATGCCGAGCGCCTGCGAGTGCAGTCCCATCGCCAGCTCCTTCCGAGAGTGTCGCATTACAAGAAGCTGTACAGGAACGCGTCGTTGGTCTCAACAAGCAGATCGACATCCTTAGAAGCGAAAGTGACAACCTTCAAGCCGAGAATGATCGACTGGTCCGCGACCTGAGCGATACACCGAACAAGGGTCAGTTGACCGGTATATGGCGTTCAACGCGATCGGCTCACCCGAAGAGATCCGAGATCGCGAACGTCAGCTTGCTGCGGTCGTCCATTCGATCGTGCTACTCTTTCGGGACTACGAACTGTCGCTTCGTGAATACGAGTCGGTTCTCGGTCCCTTGCTTCTCGGATTTGATCGCCGTGGGCATCAGCTTGAGTCGTACTTTCGCGCTGTCACTGGCATGGCAGACTTGCCGGCTGATCGACCGCTTGCTCTACCACTTGCTGCAATTCTCCCATCACTCGCCGCGCTTGACGTCCCTTCCATCACTGTGCCGGGGGCCCTCGATCGGCTCGCACAAGTCGCGAGCCAGCAAACCGAAGTCGAAGAAGGCGAGGGGTCCACTCCGGCACCCGCGTCGTTGTTCACTCCCGGGGATCAGGAGTTGATCGATTCCTTGGCGTCGATCGCCACCGATCGACCGTTGAGTTCGTCAAGCATTCGCGACATTCTCGCCAGAACATTGGTTCCATCACCCAGTGTCGATCTTCCAGCAACTGGTTGTGTCGAGACGACTCGCTGTCGGTCCCGAAGTCCACGATCCATCCGATCGACCCGATGACGACGAGCCCGATCCGTCTCTGGCTGACGAGGACGAGCCCGAGGCTCCGCCGCAACCGCCCGCCATCGACTTGACATCCGACAACAGTATGGCGGATTCGCCGGCGCGACCTGCTGGAACGACCCACGCTTCGCTGGGTTCTACAAGGCGACTTGCACATTCTACCGGCAGAAGTCTCGTGCGCTTTATGAACGAGCCAATTTCTTGCTCATCGAGCCACTCGAGCCGATCACCGCTCGATCGACCGCAGTGGAGAACCACATTAAGCGAGCGCAACTGACGAATCGCCGCCCTAAGGTCAACTCCGACTTCACCCAGCCGTGGGCCAGCCACCTGCACCGTGTGCGCGAGCTCTTCATCGAGGGACTCGTCGACGTCGACTTCCTCCTCGATCCATTCTTGTACTGTCCACCTGCCTTCGGTGTCGTTCCCCTCGTTCTACCAAAGGGGAAGAGCCTGAGCGCCTTCGTCGACGAACTCCATCGGTCGGAACCATCCCGCGTATATTTTCATCAGCCGAGCGGATCGGCTCCCGCGGGTCAGTCTCCTCCTCCTCATCCGAGCGTGGCTGTTCGCGATGGCCTGGTGATTAAGTTCACCGATCCGAAGAGACCATTCGTTGCTTCGACCGAGCAGGTGAGCCGAGCTGCCACCTTTCCCCAACCGCAGAACTGCGGCAAGCCGCCAGTCGGGACGAGCCGATCAGCCGGTAAGAGGAAAGCGCCGTGGACCGCCGACGATCCAGTCATCGGACGACGAGTAAGACGATGAAGTGTCGAGTACCACGTCCATCGCCAAGAACACGCGATCGTCTTCTGCCAAAGGAGCGGCCGTCGAGACACCAGCCGACCAGGACGACAACTTGGACGACCTTGACGATGAGGACGATCCCCTCTTCGACGACGAGGTCGAGAACGACGAGACGTCGAGGATGAGATGGTCGACGACGATGAGGACGACGCCCCGAACGATCAGTCGACTATACAACGTTCTTCTAGTGATCGCAAGCGTTCAACGAGCTCCATCCCACCGTCGACTCCACCGTCCAAGAAATCTCGATCGTCTCAAACTCCAGAGCCGACAGGTCCCGCTTCCACGTTCGGTCGATCGACAGCGCCATTGTCGACGCGCGGAGCTCCTAAGTTATCGCCCACGTAACATGCCGCCATCCTTCCGTAGCTTTAGCACAGGAAGAGTTTCTTGAACATCAATGCATCTCATCGCACGGCCGTGTGTCTTCACTGACGCCATCGTCCGGATAAGACATTATCCGGATGGCATGTCGCAGCAAGATTCGTGGGAACAGCATTCCGGCTCAGGTAAAGATTCGGCGGTCTGTTGATTTGGCTCGGCACTGAATCTCCGGGTTCATAAAACGGCCGGCTGGTCAGAACACGATCCCCCCAGTCGAGCGTTTCTCACGCACTGCACACCGAAAATCTTCCACACCGACTTTGTCGTATGCAGGAAGAGCGTCGGCATTCCAACATGACCTCCGACTGCACAGAGGCTCCACAACATGGAGAATACCACGGGATTTCCTCCTTATCCTTCAGGAGACCGATCTTCTGAGCATTTCGCCGTCAGATCGCTCGCCCAGCTACAAGCCATGGCGTTGGGGTTCACGGACGATCATTTCGCCTCTATGATGCCTCTCGCCGACCAAACGACCCGCAATCAAAATTTCACGATACAAACAACCCGTTCCACCATGACCTGCGCCACCCGCAGGCCACATATCGGCAGCTGGCGGTCACTTCGTCCTCACAGACGACGACCTAGCTGACTGCCGTTCACACACCACCAACTCCATCGGGACGTGCGCCGCCCGCACGCCTTGAGTTAGACTCCCGTCAACCGAACATCCCGTGCGACCGCCCTTCCGTCGGCCATCACCATCCACATCGACTACCATCCCATGCGATCGGACGACTTCCTGCTATTCATCCTCGGTTTCCATGACAGCGAAGTGAACACGTGATCGGGCTTTGCGCTCATACTCAGCCAGCAGACTCGGGGCGTTGAGATCCTCTTCTGCGACCCAGTCGGGTTCCTCATAACCGACCCAACGGACCAGGTATTCACGAACCGATCGCCCCTGACGAGCGATTGGTTTATCGCGGTGATCCACGATCGCCTCGACTTCGTATTCGCCTTGCTCGTGATTAGGCTCGAACGAGTCTTCAGGAAGCAACGCCTCGTCGAAGTCGAACCTTGCGTCTTCGGCCACCTCGAGCTCTACGGTCGGACGGTTGACATACTCCCTCCAGAGCTTCACTCGTGACACGTGGACGATCGGATGGAACTGGTAGTCGGTCCCATCGACTTCCAACTTCAGGATTTGTGGTGCCGGCAGTTCCGAGACGCGGAACGGGCCGTGCCACAGGTGGGCGAGCTTCTTAGCATAACCAGGTTTTACCTGATTGATATACAGCCACACTCGGTCGTCCTTCTGGATGTTGATGCGTTCGCCTCGAGCTTCCTTGTTCGCCTGATCCCTACGAGCGTCTACAGCCGCCCGTAACAATTGGTCCGCATGCTCTCTCGCAAGGCGATACTGAGTCTGCACGCTGGATCGCTACCGCTTGGACTGAGCATGTCCTTCCTCCCCTACGCCGATCGGTAGCCCGAGTTCCAGTGTTGTTCGGGGTTCCCAGCCGTGGACAAGGTAGAAAGGGACCTCCTGCAGAGTTCGGTCGAACGATGAGTTGAGTGCGAAGACAAGTCGTTCCGCGTAGTCGTCCCAATCTCGCTGGTTCAGATCGGCCACATAGAGCTTCACGGCTCGCATTACTGTCTGACATACGATCGATCGTGCCATTCGCCTGCGGCCTATAAGCGAGGGTCGCTCGGCTCCGCTACCCGATCAGCCGGTTAAAGGCCTTGAACACCTTGGACAAGAACGCGGGTTCGCGATCATGTCGGATCACCTGACTGGCACCGAAACGGCGATAAACGCATCGCTCGTAAGAGTCGGCGACCACCTGCGCCTCACGTGACGGATTAGCGGAGACGATCAGAAAACCGCTATGGTGATCTACCCACACAAGCAGCTCGGTGTTTCCCCGATGTGAACGCGACAACGACGGCACGTGACCCATTCCGATCACTTGAAAAGGTCGTGTCCCAACAATGTTCCGAGGTGAGCCACCGCTGAAACGAGGTTGTCCCTTGCCGGACTGGCAGTCGGGCAAGCAAGCACATACGACAGAACGTCTTCGTATTGTCCGTTCAAAAGAGATGGCATCGGATTCTCTCGTATGTTTGGTTGACTCCTCGGTGGCCGCCTGCCAGACTGGAATGATAGTGATGAAGCACTTCTTCGCGCAGAGTCATCGGTAGGACGAGTCGTAGCTGTAGATCGCGCCCCTGTCCGTCGCGTGACTTCTTGGTTCCGACGTAATAGAGCAAGTCGTCGACCACCTCATACAAGTGAGCGATCTTTGCACACGATTTGACCTGACGCACATTTAGTGCACCGAGGTTTCCTTGTAGGAAGTCCTTGAGCTGCTTTGCCCATGTCTCTTCAACTTGGGCGGTTCGTACACGATCCGCTCTTAGCAGTTGAATCACCTCCGGTGTAGTCGGTTCTGTCGGCTCGTCTCTAACAAAACACTTGCGTCATCCTGGTCCCAGCGAACTTCTGGCACATCATCCGTATCAAATACCTCGCCCCGGCTACGTCCACGACTTCTGTCGTCTGCACGAAATCCCTGGGTTCCGTCGGTGTGTCTCCCACTACGTCGGGGATGGGGGCATTGGGTTCACCATCGTCAAACGCAGGCTGAACACCGACACCTTCCGCCGCACGCCGCTGTGCTCGCGTCGTCACCAATACACTGGGACCCATGCATCTTCATTAGGCCGGGCTTGTGTGGTCCACACTAATTTGGATCTGCGACTGGAGACAAACAAGTTGCAATCTTCCCTCTTTCACTCAAGTCTCCGGCTTCGAAGAAAGCAGATAAGGGGATCGGAGTACGTCACGTGTATACGTACACCAATCCGATTGCTACGGCGCCCCTGCGTGGCTTCAACTCGTCAATCCAGTGAGCGACAGTAACTCACGGTAAAGTTTCCGTGGATCCGATCTGGTATCGGTGAAACGAGTTCGATAAAGGCTCGATCCATCGTTCACGCGGTGTGGGCAATCGGTAAAGGCATAGATCCGAGCTTCACGGCAAGGAATTTCAAGGTAAAGGTGGATCGACTGATCCAAGCGCATATTGTCTCACTTCGAGCAATATTGCGATCATCCCAAGTCCCGACTCACAAATCTGGTCTCTTTGCGCCTTGCAAGCGCAAGATCCACGAATACAAGGGTCAAGGCAGATCAAGACTAAACGAACCAGGCGTTTCGACTTCAAAAGCGAATCCCCAAGTGGCTCTTCGTGGCGGATCGAAGCGTTGTTGTTGGGAAGTGGCTCCTTTTGGATCCGCTACACCACGACTGGAGCGCGAGATCGGGTCTTGTGCTTTAACCTGTGTTCGTTTGTGATCCCTCGGTCAACATGTTGTCCGGGGTGAAGATCAAGATAGAGCCGGGCGCTTAAACCTCCGACGTGGCAGGATCCGTCGGAGTTAATACGAATGTTAGATCCGCCGGCTTTGAGCACCGGGGGGGGGGGGG
>JAADWU010000700.1:0-10266 GCA_023336255.1 Pythium graminicola | reverse complement strand
TTCTGTTGGCGAGAGCTTACTCGAGTGGCCGGCTGAATCTCCCGACGCTTTCGTGTACGAGGCTTCTTGTCATCCTCAGGATTTGTCGTCGTTGTTGCTTCCGTAGCCGAGAGTTGACTTTCAGACGCACTATGATCGTCGGTAGCTACGACAAGAGTAGCAGCAGTGCGTGGGCGTTTCCTGGTGCGGGTCTCCATCCCACTGGCAGGAGTGGTGGCAGCACCACCGTCCGCTTGTTTGTCGTCCTCCGCTTGACCGCTACGACGACGAGAAGGCGATGGCGAGTCTACACTGTTTTCACGTTGGCGCAATCGCGTCGACATACGGTGCGGAGTCGTGGCAGATGCAGCAGGAAGGGCCCCTTCCGCAGGGCTCTCGGTTGCCGATGTGGGCTCTGGATCCTCAATAGTAGCCGTGGTAGCAACTGGGTGGTCGGAAACTGGTGACTTCGTTGAGGTTGGTGGTGTGCTGATAGGAGCGGATTCAGAAGGTGCAGACGCCTTCGCCAACCCTTGTGCGGCATCTGGTTGATCAGCAGGCATCACCGATGGTTTCGTGTCGATGACTGGGGCTAGCGAAGGACGAGCAGGGTCTGCCGATGGAGTACCACTGGCTGAACTAGTCGGCGTGGTCGTCGGTGTTGTCTTCATAATAGTCTCTTCCTTCTTCAAGCTTGCCTTACGCAGGGTCTCTGTCAACGTCTTTGCAAAGTGAAGTAGCTCTACACCCTTTTGCTTGGCGTCTTGACGGTCTTGTTTCTCCGACTCAGCAATGACATGCTGACAAAACAGGTACACTTGTTGTGCAAAGTGTTCCCACTCGGCAATCGTGCCTTTCGATACTTCGCGTTGTATCATCTCCAAGTCCACAAAGGATGAGCGTGTTGGTGGATCCATACTGTTGGTAGCGTGTGGGCGTGACGAGAACATGGCAGGATCAACACCCTTCGACTTGGCCACCGACACTATCTTTGATAGCACGTCAAGCATCATACTGCGGCGCAGCGCACGCAAGTTGACAAGTGCAATCTCACGAGCTGTGTCTGCCTTCGTTACTGGTGGTGCCGTAGCCGGTATTGGTGCTGGGTGTGATGCAGTCGCGACTGAACCAGATGGAACGACAACCACTGCTGGTTTCTCAGGTATCGATGGTACCGGTGAGGAGACCGCGGTCGGTGGCTTTGTTTCTTCGGTTGGTTGAGCCGCAACAGACTGAGGAACTGCTTCGATCACCTCCGGCGTCGGATCTGTTTCCTCGACTGTAGCATCCACTGCTACTGTCGTGAGATCTGTGATTGAATTCATATCGCCAGAGGCATTGTCATCGCTCTCCATGACACCAACGTCCTCTTTCCCAGACTCCTCGTCGACCTCCATCTTGTCCTCGTTGTCTTTCGTACCGTCGGTAGCACTGGCATCTGGTTGAGGTCGTGACTGCGCACGTGTGTGACGGGGTGAAACCTCTTCCTTCTCGTCTTCGTCCTCTTTCTCCTTCATCTCGTCCTCTATCGCTATCTTGACCACATCAACCTCTTCACTGTCAGGATCCTCTTTTTCGTTCTCTCGTCCTTCCAATACCGCTTCGTTTTCTTCTTCTTGAGTTTGTTTTTCTTTCTCACGCAATTCTTCCAGTTGTACAAAGAGTTTGGACAATTCCACAGGCACAGGAGGGAGTTTCCACACTTGGAGCAATCCACTAAATTGTTCCCGTGGGAGCGGATCCGCAATCAATTCATGTAAATGTTGATCTTTTTGACCACTGCGAATTTGTTTGATTTCTTCATTGAGGTAGGCGATCGCGGCTTCGAGTTGTGGCAATAACCCTTGCGCGGCCTTGGACGTGGTCTGTGCCCGCATCGCCATGGTGTGTGCAGGGAACGGGAAAGGTTCTGCTGACAAAACGTTGCTCAATAAGGGTTTCCTGGTGCAAACACCTACTACAACGAGAATGGTTGCAAAATCAAGTTGAAACCTGAGCTCAAATAAAACCTAATTGCGCTAGGTGTGGCACTAGGTGTGGACGCGACAGCCAGAAAGCAAAATGGACAAACCAACCGAAAGCAGGACCAAGCGCCCTCGTGATGACGAAAGACCCGATGTATCGAGCGAGACATCCGTGTCATCTAAGGTAGAAATCCAGGACCACAATCTCACGAAAGAAGCGGACAAAAAGCAGAAAAAATCACGTTTAGAGACACCGATACAAACTCCCTCGTTGTCTCGAGAGCCCCCATCTGCGACCGATAGCGAATCGACCGACTGCATCGATGCTGAGATAGTTCTCATGCATGCACTGGAAGAAGCAATCGAAAAGGATGCAGCTGCTGCATCCAAGGGGTCGGTACCGATTGTTGTTGACGAGAACGACGACTACGACGAGTCGGATTAACTTGTCACCATCGCTGCTTTGGTGGTCTGACTGTGTTATTACGGAACAGAAAGGAGCTTCTCGATTCATGTATTGATGTTCTTCGTCGGCTTGGGGGTGCCAAGTATTCATAGATGGATACTCTGATGGACACAAGCACCATGGGCCCAATGGTTATTTGTGGCAGGCACTCATTTCCCAATACTCTCACAAACCAGATTTTCACGGACGATGGCGAGCGATGAAGAGACCACAAGACCGAAGAAACGTGGCTCACAGGCGACCGAGAGCAAATCGAAGAATGATGACGCGCGCTTTGCGATCGGTGATTCGGTGCTTGTTCAAGCCGCTGACGACAAGACCACACTTTTGGCAGCAACGATCGTACGCAAACATATGAGCGGTGAGTTTTCGGTCGAGTACACGGACACGGGCAAGACCGAGAAGTATGTGAAACCGGAGAGGATTCAACCACAGAAACGACCGTCCTCGAAACCAAAGGCATCGGCAACAACTGAGAAAGGCGAACGTGGTGAACCCACACTGAAGGAAGGCGACAATGTGAAGTATCGACATGAGGATACCAACAGAAAGTGGCGAGAAGGCGTTGTAAAAATCTGCCGTGAAGATGGGACGTTCGATGTGGTGGATGCTGAGACCGAGCATGTCGTCAAGAAACTCCCGGTAGGTGATGTCAAGAAAGCTGAGGACAGTGATACCAAGAACAAACAGGACAATGACGAAGAAGGGTGGGCTGTTGATGATCGTGTCGAATATCAACGTGGGAGTGACAAGTCGTGGCACAGTGGGCGGATCGCAAAGAAGCGCAAAGACGGAACGTACGATATCTCTCACGAGAGCGAAGAGGAAGAGATCGCAGACAAGGTCCCGCGACGGAATATCCGCAAAGCAAAATCCAAGTCTGCAAAGAGCACGCCCAAGAGCAAGAAACCCGGTAGTAGTGATGATGAACACGATGCCGATCACACACACAACGACTCGTCGGTTCGTAAGCGGAAGTCGAAACGCAAGGAATCTAAACGATCAGAGGGTGATGACGATGCTCGAGAAGAGGACGATGATGATGATAGTGAAAGCCACAAGAAACGGTCCAAAGGCGTGAGTACGAACCGTACACGGCGCAGTGGTCGCCAATGTGTTCGCTTTGAGCAGCTTCGTCTGCATCAACATGTGGAGTTTGAGGATGATAATGGACGCTCACATCGGGGTTATATCAAGTTGCTTCGCCAAGAAGACAGAGCATGTGATATTGAGCATGAGAGTGACACTGAACGGGTAACGAAGCGTGTTCCAGCATCGAGTATCGCTCCTGTTTCGATGCTCTCGAAGTTGTGGGGGTCATCACGACAAACCCAAACGTACACATTGAACTCTCGCGTGTACTATCGTACTGAGGATGGAACAGAACGTAAAGGCTTCGTTATCAAGATTTGTCGAGACGAAGGCAAAGATTCATCGACACCAGCCTACGACATAGAAGACGAGATTGAAGGTGATGTTATTCGTAAGGTGCCTGCTTCGAAGTTGCGGCCAGTACCCTGGATAAACTACCCCTCGATGTCCATGCCGTCTCTTCCATCGTTACCTGGTCTACCAACGATGCCAGGGATGCCTTCTTTGCCGTCTTTGCCATCCATGCCTACATGGACGATGTTGCGTAAGGGGATGCAAGTACGCGTGCGTCAACGTGACAAAGAGACGTCACGAGTGGTCTGGCAGGACGGCGTGATCCTGCGTTTGAAGAAAGACGCAACTTGCGTTGTCGAGTGTATCGATTCTGAAGGAACGAAGACGAAAATCACCGTGAAGAATGGGGATGTCCGGCCGAAGTTCACAACACCATTCGCAGGAATCACGCTGCCAACTCTGCGACTTCCTCAAGGACTATACCCGCCAAAAAGCTTTGTTGAAGTGCTCGCAGAGGGCAAATCGAACGTTTATTTGGGCACGGTGATCACCGTGAACGAAGTGGAGAAGACTTACACGATTTTGTACGCTGACGGTCGGAAGGAGAAGAATGTGGCTTCACATCGAGTCCGATTGTGTCTGAGAAAGCTTCGCATCGGCACCGAAGTGGAGATGATTGTTGAGGGACCGTGCAAAGATGTCTCTAAGTTGGACGGAGAGGTTGCCTGGGTGCATCGAGATGAAAAAGTCGCAGTTCGAATCAACGGGGGCAACAATGATGTGTTTGCGGAAGTGTGCCCTCACGCCATTATGGTGGATGGTCAACCAGCGTTTGCAGCTCCACTAAGCAGCACTTGGTTGGAACTTGGTGGGTTCTACGCAAATTTGGCAGTCGAGGTCCTCGTCTTCTTGTGGTTTTGCTTCGGTTTGTGTGTTGAAATTGGAGAAATGACGAGACTTCAAGACGATCTCGCGCCTGACACTCTCAGCGATGCAGTCCACATGACTGAATTTTATGAGGCCCGGAATACGAGCTGGCACACGTGCCCGCATCAGCCTGTGAACGGTACCTACCTTACGATCCCCAAAGACTTCATGATTACCGACCGCACATGGCTCTATGCAATGATCGTGCTGAAGATCATCCTCACAGTCCTGTGCGTCGGTTTTTCCTGTCGGTTGGTAAACAACAAGATCGCTGCAATCCAGGACAAGTACGTCAGATACGCTATGTTGATTGATTCGCTGACTAACCGATGTCATTTTTTGTAGTTATATCGACGTTCGAGAATACCAACAGGACCGAATACTGCGGGGTCACTATGCGCGTGTAATGGGTCTCACGATCGTTGTGTGTTTCCTCTCCATCTTGGTCTACGCGTCAGTGCTCAACCGCTTTGATTTTTTCTGCCTCTTCGATGTGCAAAACCTGCAGCTCGACACTCTCTCACTTCATGTGAATATGTTTGCTGTACACACTGCGTATGCGACGACGATCGATTTGGTTGTTGCACTTGCTGCAAAGTCAATTTTCAACCTGTTCCGAGCGGTTGCACTCTATCTGCTCGTGTTCGCGTTTCCCAACGCTGGCTTGATTATTCGACTCTGCCTGTGGCTTCCGTTATGTATCGCTATGACGGCACTTGTATCCGCAATGGGTATTGCCTCACTCCACGTGTTCTATTATGTTCAACGCGTGGAGATTGTGGAAAAGGGAGTGGCCATGCTGACAAGTCAAGCAGACTGGGCACTTGTTTCAGTGGCAGTTGGACTATGGTTCAATGTTGCAATCGTGCGCCTCATCATTGCAACGGGCACGTATTTCGACACAATGCATACGCGCCAGACTAGTTCCCGTGGTGATATCACAGACGATATCCTCGACCAAGCAGAACGGGGTGAATTCGGTCTTCAGGCTAAGCAAGAAGCTCTACACTCACGTGTGGAACTCAAGCAAGAACAGCTTGGCGTTTGCAAGCTGAGTATACTGCGTGTACAGCGGAACTTTCTGCTTCATACGATCTGTATGGTTGTTGGCCTTATCTCGACATCCACGCTTCGTGGAACGGTGTCAAACGAGGCATCAACGGTTCAAGCCGCATTATCGCTTCATCTCGTTCTTTGCATCCTGTGGCTTGTCGTCGTACTTTTGGCTTCACTTGCTGCTATCGTCGTCAAACGAGAGGCACCTGAGCTACTCACATACATTCTTGACGTGTAGTGATGACAGTGTTACTGTCACCTCCGTGAAATGAATGACTCCCCTCGATATGAGAATCTCCATCAGCTCATGTGTTTGACCTAGGCTCTCTTGTGCTCTGTGGATCGTGCAATCGTCGGTTGTCGGTTCACGATGTGCGATCGATCGTAGGATAATTTACTATTAGCTTCACCTCTCGCTCTTCCCCTCCAGGGACTCATGCTGAATATCCGTCCCACTTCGAGTGGCTTCGGCACCATAACACTCAGAAGACTTGGGACGACTCATCCTGCAAATGCTCGTGGAAGACCGCATCTGAATTCTTGCCCTAGAACATTGGAGGATCCGCTGCGATGCTCACGACCCGCAGTTGTGTCGTACGTGCAAATTGCATGATAAGACCAACAACACCACCATCCAACCCACCGAGTGCACTGCGTTGAGTTGATTCATGACGGACGACACTGAGCAACGCGAGCTTTGCGCGCAATGGCATTGGTCGGCTCACAACAAGGTCCTCATTACCAGTACCATTTGCCTTGTTGGCCATGTATTCTTCGTGTCGCAACCGCGTGATCTCGTTCGCGAGGTTGCCTTGATCCAAATCATCGCAATGGATCCGTGCAAATTCGAGCTTAGATGACTTGAACATGGCTTTCTGCATCGGTGGGATGACTTCCGAAACATAAAAATCAATTCGCTCCTCGTCAAACGGTGTCACTCGGAGCGCGAGTCGTTCGATGGCTGTACACTTTTGAGAGTCTTCGTTCCCCATTTCAAGAATGCGACTGATCTGCTGGACTACACGAGAGTGTTCTTCACCGTCTTGCGACACGTTTAACGTCGTGATTTTGCACTTGCCATCCGCGTAGGCATCGACCAACGGTCCTACATCAGTGATTTCGTTGTGTGCAAGGTTGAGTTCCTTTAGATTCGGACAGCACAAGAGAATCTGAGCAATATGAACGTTCAGAAGACCATTGAATGGGAGCTGGAGTACTTCAAGCGGTTTGCCAATCAACGCCAAGAGGTCCATGAGTGCATCGGCATGGTGACGTCGCGTCGCGATATCATCCCCGAAGGAACCACCTACCCACGCTAGCGATTTCACGCGAGATCCAACGACAGGTTTCGAAGATACTGCCCGAGATGAGGTCATGTGCTCACTTGTCACTACTGTCGATGGAATCCACGCGGTGCCTGCCCCGGGAACGGCGACCGCGAGCCATCCACGCAGTTTTCGTACAACCTGAAAACGAATGATTGCCCGCGTAACACGGGGTGTATCTTCGTCGTCGTCGTCTTCACTGCTGGAAGTATCATTGATAATGGCAACGATCGGACTGCGCAGTAGTGGCTGCCCACGTGCCTTAGTGTTGGTCTTGACTTCAACGGACACAATCACATCGTCGGGCAACGACACCTCGTCCAGAGGTGACTCGACATTCGCCGTCTCACAACCGCGTTTTCGCTTACCGCTTTTGAGCGTCTTGGGATCGATCGGTGCGAGTTCCTCGGCCGAGGCTGCGCGCATGAGCACACGCTTAAATACTTCGATCCATTGCGGCGAGCAAATCGCATTCAGCGGCGTGAGCTCATCGAAATGCTGTGATCCTGGCATGCGGAGACAGAGTGAGGTGATTTGGGAAGCTGAGTCGGGATGAAAAACACCAAACGCGAGCCACGCGGCAATGGCATTCATGTCGTCAGGGACATAAAACACGTCGAGCGCGTGAAGGGCCGTATCATATCGTAACATCGAACCAAACACTGCAAACGACTTGGAATCATTCTGACATGCAAGTCGCGTCAATCGGGATGCGACCGTTGGTCTGGAACTGTTCGTTGCTGCTTCGTCACCGGGCGTTGTAAGATCGGCAAGGCAACGTTGTACACAACGTTCTTCTTCTCGCATGAGCCGAGGGAGCTTGAGTTCTTCAATATATAAATTCTTGCTATTGCGCACGAGATCTCCAAGGTGTTCCAACGCACTACCGGCAATCGAACTCATGTGCTCAAACCGTAGGGTCGTAAAGCGAAACTCGATACTAACAGCATCGCCACGTTCGATCGCCAACTCGCGACGTTTTCGTTGGGCTTCCCCAAATCGTTCAAGCACTTCGACAATGCCAAATAACAATGACGTCGAGATGCGACCGTGTTGAAATGCCAATCCAAGTTCCACAATGCGATGCCGTTGGACAGGCCGCACCGACGCCGCATTCGTCGTCGCGAGGTCGCGCTGGAGTAACGCACGAAGGTCAGAGTCTTGTTCCCATAAATGTTCATTGTCTTGCTCAACCCCAGAGAGTAACTGTGCAAGGAGCAATGGAAAATCATCCGGAATGGGATCATGTTGCCACTCGAGAAGAAACCGTGGATGGCCCCAGCGCAACGCCATAAGAGCTAGTTGGGTCGTCGGTTCAACCCACGTTGTCCCTACCAGGTCACGTAGTACACTGGGCCAACGAAAGATCTCTTGCGCTGACATGACAAAGGCTGCCGTGCGTCGTTCTTGCATGAGATGCGATTGCCAATCATGCGCTTGGGTCATCGTGAGTCGAATAAGGAGTTCCATGACTTGCATACGTTGTCGTAATGCTTTCGCGGTATCCGGATTACTTGCTGCTGGTGGTGTAGCTGTTAAATGATCAAATGCCGCAAATGCAAGCCAAGATTGCGATGGAGATGGCAAAACTTGGGAAGTGATGCCATCGGCAACGACCAAATACAAGCCCCCCACGAGCGTTCGATGCATATGACCAGAGAAATGACCACATGCAAAAGGTCGTTCGTCATCACTTTCGTATGGCAAAAGTTCTGCGGCATCGGCAAAGCGAAGAAGCGCCGCCGCCGCGACGCCATAGGGACGGGTCATGGTGGAATGGGGGTTTCTGGGGACAAGTCGTGGTAGTGGAAACAAATGATTGGTCATAAATGTATGGATTTAAACCAATGAGAGAGGCTCAAGATTGCACCAATCAAAAGGCTGGAGGATAATATTTCAACCAATCAAAGAGTTTTGGTGTAGAAAGGCGACCAGCTCCAAGCTGAAAATGTGCGCTATAGGGGTGGATGCTACAGTCCTGGCGCTGCGTTTCTGCAAACACTTCCAGTACGTTTATAAGACGATGGAGGATAGACGTTGTGATACTGATGCGCTCTTGCCAATCGAAGAATCACTTCAAGAACACTCATGTGCTCTCGGAGCATTGTTTGAAAGCTTCACAAGGGCTGAATCGCAAGGCATGACTGATCATATGTGGTATTGTGCCGACGATAGGGTCTGTGATCATACCACACTACAAACCACCGCCGTCGACGTCGTCAGTGATGCCTAACGACAGCAGCCCGGCAGTGCCTTCACGTTCAGGTTGTGGTTGTGTTTGAGCACGGCTTGATAAAGGCGAATGGTGGGGCGTCTCGCGATTGATGGAGCCACTTGAACTGAAACGAGTAATCGCATCCTACAAACCAATACCACTTTCAGGCTCAGAAAGTGTGAACAGGAAGAGTTGTGACGTACCCACTTGGACGATCGAGTTTTGGAGAATGTACAAGACCCACAGGATCAATTTCGACTGAATGTTTGTCGCTCGATCTTCTAGCACAAAGGCCAATTGATGCACCACTGACAGACCAATTTTCTTCCAGAGTAGTATGGTGACCACCAGCAAAGAAAACATTTCCAGTACCGCATACAGTTGCACGTTCATGAGAATTTTGAAGAGCGCAGTTGGTGTACAAATGCCTTCAAGAAATGTATAAAACTCGCGATTGCGAAGACGATACAAGGCCCACACGAGCACATCTACACAGTTCCTCTGTTAGACAACACGACAAGTTTCCATCCATCCACCACCACAGGCCTTACTGTAGACGGTCGGCATGATCACTTCTGTGTATTCGACGAGGACGACAAACTCGGTCACGAACAGGAGTTTCTCGGTTTGGGTTACGAGAAATGTACACTCTGCCGAGGTTAACAATGCCCGTGCACTAGACAAGAGCTCCTTTCGTGGATTATTTCTCGCAGCATTTGTACTCTCGGTTTCTGCCAGTCGTCGAGCTGGTCGGCCGGCTTTCTTGGTGCTTGGTATCGGTGCAGGCATTATTCGCTCGTGACCAAGCACTTTGACCGACATGTGAAGAACCCTCAAATCCAACTGCAAGAGCTTTCGTGTCCATCGCTTCCAGCATCCAAAGACGCTACTCGGAGGTGGCGCTGGAAGAACAGAACCCACCTGATCGTCAAGGAGGCCGTTTGCGAG
>JAADWU010000699.1:0-10267 GCA_023336255.1 Pythium graminicola | reverse complement strand
CAAATACTATAGGACATATCCATAGTTTCGTTAGATACAAACAAAGACAGAAAGAGAGAGATGTGGGAGTGTACAGGCGCTCTTGGGCGGCATGGGAAACGCTGGTGGCTTGTGTGTAGTGTCCATCGTTGCAGTGTTTTATCGGAGACTGTCGCTTCACCAGTAACAACAAACCATCACTCTGTGTCTCTTATGACAACATCAGACATAGTATATATCGATCCGTGTAGCCATCTGAGAAGATTATCATGCATGATGCATCGAGGTCAAGTTAAGATTTCTCTCTCTCTAGGATTGGAGGGATTTAGTGTACATAACTAATCATAAATAAATAAAATATAATCACTCGTGATGCCTTACGAGCAGAGCATCCATTGTGTTGTGTGATTGATGGATCTGTCATCAACCAGTCCGCGAGACCAACAAGAGCAGTTTCCTTGTGTCTCGCTTTCAACGTCACCTGCGTCGGTCGAATTGCTAGCGATTCTGGGCGACAAGAGCACGTGTATCGATGAATCTGGAAGGCTAATTGATGCGCTAGAGATGTTTCTCTGAGCCGTGACCATCGCAATAACGGATTGGTTGCACGGGATCCGAGTCATATTCCACAGCTTCGACAGATCGTCATTGACATCAGAGCTTGTGTCGATCACGGTACGGAAGTCGGTTGGAAACACAAGAATGGAGGGCTTTTGTGATGTATCTGGACTTGGTACACGAACTGTTGCCAACGCCTTGTCGCATTGAGCAACAAGATCAGTCATGATGTCCACGTCGCTTGCAGCTTCCAACACCAAGGATGCAAATCGAGTAGTGGTCGGCGTTGACCCCATAGTTGTCTTGTTCTTAAGAAGACGTAATGCTGTTTGAAGGGCTGAAAACGTTGGCGGAGTCCTACTCCCACCAAATTGACCGAAAAACTCCCATCGCGTCCATGGTGATAGCGACACTGCGAGCTCCCTTGCTGTCGATGACATTCCTGCGTCGATTGAAGCTGACACCTCGATCTCGCCTGCTTCTTCTACAAAAAGTTCAGTCTGAGAAGCAACCAGCGCGTCCAAGTGGAGGTCTCGTGCATGCACCGCGTGCTCGGAGGATATCGCCGTGGAGTGGGATGGCGTGGGTACAATGTACAAATCAATCATAGCACTAAAATTGGCTCGTAGTGGATGGTCACGCTTCGCAATGATCGCTTGTATCCACTCACATTCAACGGCTTTTCCACGTTGAAGTGCTTCAACGTTGAGTGTTGGAACCATGAATTCGTACCGACCAAACCATTTGTGCGCAGAGAGCGTCTTTGGATTTGGTGGTGGTGGTGGAAGTGGAGGGTTTGGAATAAACTCACATGGCGTGAATTGACAATCGTGCGCCCGGTCCCGAAATGTAAGACCACCGTTTGGACACTGCACATAGTCGGGTTCACACACGGTCTGCCAATCGACAAGCCAACTGAAAATATGTCCATGCACGAAGAGTCGCGGTGGGGCATAAAATAGCGACAAGAAAATGGCTATCAAAGTTCGACGTAGCATCTCACAAGCAAGAATGTAGCGAAAGCAAATAAAACAATGGCCAGCGAAAGACACCAATCGACGCAGAGATGAGAGCACAAGGGCCTGGAAACAAGAAAACGATACGGCTCTTCGACAAACTCGCCAACGTGATAAGATGGCGGTTCGTACTGCAGCAGCAACAACGCAACAATTGTCTCCTGTGAAGAGGATACGAAAGGCTATGATCACAGAAAGGGATGATGGCACCGAGCAATTTTCACAGCAAGAAGGGTTGACACCCAAGCACCAACTTCTCAAACAAGATACAATTGTCGTGAGGCTTGAAATCCATCGAAGGAAAATACCACGAGTCGGAGTTCTCTGATGCAGATGTTCATTTTCAAATTCATATGCAAGCTTCACTTCCTCCAACTTCGGCAACAACTTCGCTGGTTCACATAAACGAGGTCATTCTGCAGAGTCAATAACAACTCACCACTCTTCCATGGCGTTGCCGTTCAGCTCCTTCCATTCCACATCCAGTTTTCACTCGGAACTTGCAACCTGCTTGGTAGCACCATCGCACCATCTTACTACTCGTCTTCATCATAGTCCACTGCGCACTCGTCAATTTCCTCGTACGAGTCTCCTTTCGGAGTAGCATGAGAAGGATTGCTACTCTGTCGCTTCACAGCATCATTCCCGTCGTTGCCATCAAACACTACCGGACTTGGCGTTCGGGAATGTTGTTCACGCGAAAACTGGCCACGACGATCATCTCTCGAACGCTCAGCCGTGTGTCTTCCTTCATTGCGATTGCCACGTCGTTCATAGTTTCCTGCCTTTCGTCCATCATCCGAATCAGAACGTGAAGGACGTTGATCAAGGCTTCGTCCACGTTCTTCGGTCGGGCGAGGGCTGCCAGTGCGATGCTTCTTGCGTCCATTAGAATTGATTGGAGATGGCGAACGAGAATGGCGGCGCCCAGTCTGTTCACGATTTGTCGAATTTTCCGGAGACGGCGATCGTCCACGCTGGTCATTTTGCCTTTTTCCGTCTCGATAATCTCCACTCTGTCGACCTGGAGGACTTGCACGGTTGTCGCGTGAGCGGTTCTCATTGCCATAACGTGAGAATCTGTCACGTTGGCCGTCTTCACCACGTCTGAATTGGTCACGGTTTCCGCGATTGTTTGTATTCGAGTCTTCACGTTGGAAACGAGGTGGACTAGGCGAACGCTCGCGATCTCCGACTGTTCCATACTTGGCCATGCGCTGTGACCCGCGCGAATGGTTTGAATTGCGCTCGCGCGCATCACCACCAAAACGTTGGGGGCGATGGTCATCACGCCGAGAAAAGTCACGTCGATCGTTTGTGCGGTTGTCGTCACGGTTGTTGTACGTACCATTACCACCGCGGTTCGGAGATGCTGAGCGTCCATTTGACGACTTTGGGACCCATTGGTCGCGACGATCACTCTCCTGTCTACGGCGATCATCGAAGTCATTGGATTTCATTGGCGAACGCGAGCGTCGTGCATCTCGAGAATGCTTTCGATATTGATCACCTTCCACCATCGCCCCGCCTTCAGAATCTCGCTTGTTAGAGCTTCGACTACGGCTTCTACCACGATTTGACGTGCTGTGTCTGCTAGACGTTGACATGCGTTCATCATCGTGATCCTTTCGAGGCGGGCTGCGGAAAGAACCACCGTGACTTGAGCGGCGCTCTTCCTCACGACCGCGACGGTCCGGTTCGGAATCACGCTCTTGCGATGGACGTCGGTCACGGCGGTATGAAGATCTTTCGTCTCCATGTTTGTCATCACGACGTCTGAACGATGACGGCGAGTCCCTGGGGCCGTAACGTGCCTGATCAAATTCACGGCGAACAGGGTGCTGGTTGCGATCTCCGGCGTCCTCGTACTTGTCACGGCGAGTCTGCTTGTCCCGATGACCACGATCAAACGACTGTGAACGACGGCGCTTTCGGTCACCATCATCGCGTGAGCCGCGGCGAGCAGCATCAGATCCACCGTAACGACTCAAATCACCACCTCGCTGGCCGCCACCATTGTCACCACTTCGCTGGCGTCGTTGGGAAGAATCGATCTCAGCTTGCTCTTCAGGGTCGTAGACAGGCAAAAATTCTCGTCCACCAACGTAGAAGCGATGTTTTCGAATTACAGATTTCGCACTCTCGGTGTCCCGGAATCGGATACGGCCGTCAGGGAGGATGTCCATTGCACCAAACTCCTTCAGTGAATCGCAAAGCTCGTCCCAAAGACCACGATCAATCGTGTCGACGTCAACATGAGAAACAGCACCAACTTCGTGCATGCTAAGTTTGGGGTTGCGCTCAACAAATTGGAGCGTTGAGCATGGAGGGCCACGAGCGAAGTCGCCAATTAGGTTACGACCGTTGAACTCGGTCGTCTTAATATGTCTGATCGCCTTTCGTGCGTGGTCGACGGTATCGAGACTCACAAACGCATAGCCGGCTGCATTTGGGTTGGAGTTTGGAAACTTGATCTGCACGCATGAGTGCGTCACCGACTCGTCGATACACGAGAGATAGTTGATAATATCTTCATGATACGTGCTGCGCGGCACACCACCAATGAAGATAAACGAACTGGGTGGGCAACCATTGCCATTCTCCTTGCCAGATTGGCGTCGATCACGCTGTTGGTCGTCGCGCTGACGTGGACCCGCATTCGCTGAGCGTTCATAACGTTGCTGACCACGCTCTTGTCTATCGCGGTCGTCACGATAGCTATCGCGACGTCTTTGGTCGCGACCATCCACCACTTCTCTCATATCGCGGCTCTTGTTATCCGCAGCATAGTCACGCTCTGTCTTCTCGCCACGGAACCGAGCTTCACGGCGCTCACGCTTCTCAATTTCCATGCGTTGCTCCTGCTCACGTCGACGATCATCGGGTTCACGTTCACGCCGATCATCGTCCTCGTACTTAGGACGCGAATTGTCCTCGTCACGTGCATCGGACGTTTCGCCTTCCTTTCGCTCGAATTGTTGCTCCTTCTTCTTCATGTCACCATCCACGGCTTTCAACGTCTCTTGCAACTGCGTGAGATGGCGCACAATCACATTCGAGCCTTCACTCTCAATCCATGCGGCTACACGGTCAGCAATGTGATCACGACATGCTTGGACCAGTCCTGGCGTCGTACTCGTGGCATTCTTGACAATTTGTAACAACGAACGGACCGTATGGATACGTACAGCTTGTGCACGATCTCCAGTACATAATCCCAAAAGCACCTTCACCACGTTCTGGTGAACATGAGGAAACTTGTAAAAATGCTTGGTGAGCAATTGGGCCGCAAGACTCAAGACGGCATCATTATACGTCTCAGGTGACGCAGATGCAATTTGAATCATTTCTTCATACGCTTCAAGCGCAGCATCTTCGTCAAAGTTGGTATGGTCCTTCCCACGTTCATACATTTCATCAATGGTCGAATCCCATCCATACAACTCGTCCAATACTTCTTCTAGAAATCCCATAGTACCATAAGACCCCTCATTCGATAGAGAAAATCAAGGGGAATGTGTACATACCATTGTTGACCGCCATAGTTGCGTAGCGGCGGAAGGAACGAGCGACGCGAACGCGGCGTTTCCCTTTCGTTGCCGTTTGGAAAACGAGAGGTTTTTCTTCCTTTGCCCCTTGGGAAAACGAGTCGTGGGTGGGGAGGATCGTGGGCGACGAGGAGAAGTTACATTCAGCGCACCTTCGTGCAACATTTTGTGCTTCTTTCTGATTGGACAATAATATTGTCAAAATATGAAATAGTAAATACTGAAACAAGAGATATCGGGAACTTCAGAAGGGAAGGACCGATTCCCTCCGCTACGATGGACCACAGAAGCACTAGACGAGCCAAATGGAGTGATCGATTGACACCAATCCTATCCACGCTTACGGATGTCTTTTAGTTGCTTTTTGATGGCAATGAGAAACCGTACAGCAGCCCCGGCAGGGAGACCAAACTCTACAGCATGGCGATCTTCCATTGCTTCCAGGGCCGACAGATGATGCCATTCAGCCTTGATGGCGTTGGCAAGCAATTTAGCATGGCCAACATGTGCAAGACTTTCTTGTAAGACGCGTTCGGCTTCGAACACATTGTCGTTGATCTGGTCAACGAGGACAGAGGCATGATGGATTTTTGGTGGTTTTCGACCACACGTTGTAAAGCGAGCGATCAATGCAGGTGATTCTGGGATATTCATACCACATTCTTTGCGTGCCTCGTACACAGAGAGCACAATAAACTGGTAGAATCCAGCATTCAAGGCAATACCGACGACAAACCCTGCACCAACGCAGAAAATGGACGAGATGAGTGGAAAAACGGCCGGAATCCAGACAAACCATCCCAAACTCCCCAACAAAGCACCGAGATACAAGTAAAACGCTGGCAGTGTAAATCAAAATCCAAATTTACGCAGCAAGATGGTCGCATGGTCGTCATCTTCAGCATCGTTGATGGCAAGCAGCAACACGACGCTATTGATGACCGACATGACCAACAAAATGACGCCAGTGCAGAGTGCAGCGCTCGAGAGGCTCAACATTGTCGTCTCATAGTCACCATAACGAGCAAACGATGTTGTTGCCACGCTTTGAACCCAACTCGCAAAGACGGTGAGCATCAATGCGGAAATGAGTCCCACGTTTGTGACTTTTGTAAATGCTTGCTCCTTGTTGTTGTTGTCATCAAGGGGATCGAACGTCAGCCAACGGAATGTGTATGCATCGAAGAGTAACATGGGATGACAGAGTGCAACCGCGAGTTCCATCCAGGACCGCGTTGGCTTGTCATTCTTGGTCGTTGTGACTGGCGCTGACGATGCATTGCCTGCCTCTGTCGGGGCACGATCATGATGATGCATTGCAAAAGCGCAGAGAGCCGCCAGTGAACTAAACAGCGGAGCTGCGATGCTGAAAAGGCCACTTCCCTGTTGATCTTCTTGCTTTAGAATTCAATATGGGTACACAGATATAGGATTATCGATGTCGGGGCTTTTGCTTCTTATGCACCAATTTTGGAACTACCAGAAATCAGCAAACTATTTCAAAATTGAATTTATTTGGGTCGATTAGTGTCAGCAAACCAAAGGTATGCACGTGCCACAGAACCATAACAGTGTGGAACCCCCATGGTCAGTGTAAAGTGAGCAATCCAACTCGGTGGTCCTGGAATATTCATCCCACACCTCATACACAGAGTGCAATGAACTGATAGCACCCAGCATTGATCCCAACACCGACCACAAACCCGGTGACGACAATGAAAATGGCTAGCACACGTGGAAACACTGCTAGGATCCAGATAAACCATTACAGTGTTCCAATGAGCACACCAAGAAAAAAGTAGAGTGCTGGTAACGTGGACCACAGCCCCAGCTTGTGTTGGAGAATGGTCGCGTGATGATCGTCTTCAGCATCATTGACAGCGAGGAGTAATAAGACACTGTTGATGACCGGAATGACCAGGAAAATGACGCCCATGCAGAGTGCAGCGCTTGATAGTCCCAACGCCAATGCTTCATAGTCGCCATAGCGTGCATAAGAAGTTGTTGCCAAAGCCTGGACCCAATCCGCAAAGACCGTCACGATCAAAGCGGAAATGAGCCCAACATATGTGACTTTGGTAAATGCCTGCTGTGATTGTTTTGATCATCGTGTGGATCGAACGTAAGCCAACGGAAAGTATAGGCGTCAAACAGCAGCATGGGATGACAGAACGCGAGTGCCAGATCGATCCGTGATCGCGTCGATGGCTCATTCTTGATCGCTGGGAAGGTAGTAGTTGGCGGGGACGTGACACTCTGTGCTTGCGTTTCGATACCCAAGCAAACGTTATCGATCAACCATCCAACTGAAGAGACCCTTCGAAAGGATTGTGTCACTTCAGAATCCTATGTGGCTACGCAGATTTTGGTATATAAAGTAGTGGGAGATCTGGTTATTTGGCGTATATTGCGATACCGAACAAGGGTTCGGTGCTGATTTGGATTTACTACTCGATATGGTGATGGTGGCCTAGTATTTGTTTGCACGTACACAAGTACACAGTATCATTTAGTGGGTTCGTGGCCCAATGTGGAAATACAAGTTCAGCGTGTTGTGGTTACAAGTCGATGTATCCAACTCGTTGGGGAAATGCAGTAATTGATGTTTTGCTACAAAGTTGAAGAACCATACACTATGAAACTCGGCTGTGACTCAACTCGGAGTCAAGCAACGGATGAAATGATACAAACAATCCTGAACACTCCCATTGAGTTCTTGCTCAAGGTTCAACCCGAGCTTGAGTACGTAGGCGCGAACTGAGTTGATCAATGACATCGTCCTCTTCGTCGTTAGAGTTAGAGATGTTAGAGATTCTCGAAAACAGCCCCTCGATCCAGTGTCGATCGTCGTCACTCACACTCCTCACCGGAATAACTGGACCTTTCTTCACGATAGCGTGCGTACCATTTACCATCGCTTGTCTGACTGGAATGTCATGCCAGAACATCACATTCACAAAAACTTTGCTTCCACGTGTGTAATTGTTTGGTTGTCCATCGGGGAAGTAGCGTTCCCAATCACGACGTTCATTGAAATTCGTGTCGTGCTCACGAAGAAACGCTCGTACAAGCTCCGCAAGAACTCGTTCTCGAGGACGTCTCTTGTCCAGTAAAAGAAAATGAACTTGCTCTACGCCGTCTTTGACGCTATGAGCCATACGGAATTGATAGTAGTTGGTTGGATCAAACGTGGTGACGTATCGAAACCCTTCCCTCCCTTCCCGAACCGAACGAGGATATGGACTAAAGTCTGGGAGTTGTCCTTTGTACAAGGTCGTTGTAAAGCACGCGAGGTTTGCACCGTACAGATATCCATCCCGATCGCGATCGTCGCACACGTTGGTGGTCACGACTTGAAGATCGTTTTCACTAGAGACGTGGTAGGCCGTAATCCACGTCATTCGTCGGTTGTTGGTAGGTCTTGGACTTGGTCTCGTGGACGCAAAATCAAAAATGAGCTCGATCCGTTGAGAAGTGAGAAGAAATCGTCATCCAGTTGTGTGGGATCGGACAGTGAAGGAAGTATCCGATGGATATTGAATGATTTATCAGTCGACCACGTTTCTGTGCACCAGAAAAACTCATTCGTACTTATTTGGACTACTTCGAAAGGCGTTCCATCATCTCTCTGACCCAATTGACCAGATCAACGATAATGTGCTTGAGGCCGAATGCATCTTCAAAGAACGTGTTAGTCATGGCGAATTGCTTGCCAACGCCATTTAAGCTGAATAGAATTGTCTCTCGGTGCTGGGAGTGATGGAAGATCGTCATGCTGTAGAGTTTGGTCTCCTTGTGGGCAACAAGCAACTCAAAGAGATCCACGGATGAGATTTGGTACCAATACTGAATACTGTCATTCCCTACCACTCCGTTAGAAATAGCTCTATTCGCTCAGATGCTCGACCATTGTAAGGCGATCGTATAGTCCAATTGGACAGGGATATCATCACGATATCGCCTTAGGAATCTCTACACGATAGCAATGCAACCACATGGATATCACACCTCAGCATAATTATACTGATTTAACGTACGATATCATATTTTATGACGTAAATCAGGTACACAAAAAATGTGTCATGACATATTTAATTTAATTCGTACTTAAACGAATCATCGCACTACATGCTCGTGGTAGTCACTTCACTCTCAAGTTCTGCGGAAGAGAGAAAGCACGATTCGCTCTTCGTCCTCGCATCGCTTTCTCGCCTCATATCTCTTGTTCCCGCACGCTCTACGACCTCAACAACATGCCAACAGGAAGCGCTTCGTCTGGCGCACCCGCTCGTACCGGACGACGTTCTCAAGGGCACGGACAGCCACGGCACGATCCCCGCCGTGCGTCCAATCTCAGTACGCTTTCGACAACCACCAACGCTTCCGATTCGTCCCGTGGGCATCATGTCAACGCGTCATTCTCCACCGCGTCGTCATCCGCTCGTGCGCCTCGCTCCCCGACGCATGAAACGACGTCGTTACTTCATAATGTGCATTTTCTTCAAGGCAGTGCTGGCCCTACGACCATTTATGAAGAAGACGATGCGCAATTCTTTGAATTGCAACTCTTTGCGTATCGAATGATTTACGTCTTTCAAGGCATGTTTCTTGGCTTGATTGGTCCCTCGTTGAGTTATTTTTCCAAATTGGCATTGGACAAAGCGCAACTCAATAGTCCGGTATCCAGTTTTGGCCCAATCTTTGCGGCCCATGGAGGGGCGGCGCTCATTATGTCGTTTATGAGTGAATTAATTCTCAATGTGGCGATCGAAATGGATATTATGAAGAACTTGACGGTTGGGGTACTCGTGTGTGCGGGGACGTGGTACGCTTGTCTTCCACCAATTGCTGCCGCGACTGGTAATTTGGGCGTCAGTATCTACTTTATCGCCAAAGGTTTCTGGACAGCACTGCTCAACATTTCGTACGTTTTCCTGTCGTTCTATCATTCCTCGCAATGAACTCATGCTTTGGATTGGTTTAGATTGAATCGATGTGTTCTCTGGGTCGCTGCTCGGGATCGTCAGCGGGCTGCGATGGGTGAATCCATCAAACTTGGTCGCGAACTCGTCACGTCGATGAATTTTGCCTACGGTTTTGGTGCTGTCCTCGGTCCTGTCCTCGCATGTGTGCTCAACGAAATGCAAATTGAGTTGTGCTTTGCTT
>JAADWU010000698.1:0-10273 GCA_023336255.1 Pythium graminicola | reverse complement strand
GTCAGGTATCTCGGAGCAATGGACGATCAACAATTGCACGTGATCGATCCAATGTCATCGTTTCGGATTTCAATCCCTCCATTTTCAATGTGGTGTCTGCATTTCTTGACAATGACGATCACTTTGGCACCAATGACCCCGACCAACATTCAGTACCACTGTCTAACGATCGAGTGTTGTTTACGGAAGCTGATGTTGATTAGCTTATGGACTTCCTCCAATCAGGTGAACGTATGGATAAATTTGTTTAATAGGATGAGGTACCTACACATCTGACCAGCTTCAGGGTTAGGGGTTGGTGTATTGTGTGTCTTAAGACGTTGTATTTTGAGAAACTCTCAAATAGTAGTAATATAAGGGGCAAACGGGATCTATCAAAACGTATTAATACATCTAGATAAGAGCTTGGTCACCTAGTTTCTTTTTGCTGCGCTTTGAAATACGTGTTGGCGATGGCGCCGTCTTCCTCGTGACACGACGCTTCTATGGCGTACGTTTTTCAGTGGAAGGAACTTCCGGTATAGGGGATTCGGAGCGGCATCTGCTGGTTCAGCGGCGGCAGTGGCGATGGGGGTATTTGAGGTCTCGACGATCGGCGGGGTTGGCTCGCTCGAGTCTTGTTCAATGCCGAGCTTCACTGCAATCAAAGTCATAATTCTGTTGTCTTTCTTCGCAAGTTGCTCCAGCCATGTAAAATCAGCCGATGACAGCCTACGTCCTGTAGTCCGTATTTCGCTAGGCGTGCTGGTTCCCCCCTTCTTACTCTCTACTTGGCGTAGAATTCTTTCCCTTCCCGCTCTGTCCCTTTTTCATCCTTGTTCATGTGTGCAGATAGAGCGCCTTGAAATAGCTGCAAATGCGCTGTACGTGAGTTCCGCGCGGCAGTCATTCTACACACAGAAAACTCCAGTTTCTCGCTTCGGTAGCGCCGAATGCTTCCGCGTGACCTTCTCCTTCTTGCTCATCGCTTGCTCCTCAGTAGGGAGATGTCGCAACACCTGTCTTCGTCTTTATCCTCACCCGGACTTTTGGTGGTGAAGATAAAGATAAAACCCCATCAAAAAATAATTCGCAGTTTTGCCCACACGATGTCGCTCTTACCACCGTAATCAGACGCACGGCCAACCTCCGTTCTGACCACAGCACGTTGCTCGAAGCACACCTAAAAAAGACGTGTCTCCCGCAAACGCAAACGAATAGAGTAGTCATCATTGTTTATACGTATTAGGTCAGTGGGTGCACAGGCTCCACCTGTGATGCTCTTAACCCAAGTTTCAAAAAAGAGGATTCGCAGTGGTGATTATTTAGAGTTCAATATTCGATTTTAGAGGTCCTGTGATTGGTCTGGCCCACAGCTCCATTCTCGGTTTCTGATCAGCATCGGGAACACTCACTGTCAGCCTCAGTTACATTCTCGTGATCAGCCCGACGTAGAATCAGTCCAACGTCGGGATGGAAACGTTGAAGTTGAACGTCAACAGCCGCGACTGAGCACGGCCACATGTCAAAGTAAGTCTCAGCCGATGCAAAATCACAACCAACCAAAGCATCGTGAGAAGCTGCTCCGCAATGGAACAGCCCAATTCAACCAAACGCACAATGGCTCGACCATAGACACCGCCCGGCTCACTTGAACCGGCAGGGCGACACCATCGCCACTGCAACCGACGCGTTCATCGCCTCGACTCCGCCGTGGTGCGGCTGCCACCAACGACCACAGGATTAAACATGACCTCCACGTCAGGTCCTCTCCCGGAGGGTGTCTGACACCCTCGCACGCGATAATGGCGTCTCTCCACGCCGCAAGCACTGATCGTGACCTCACGATCAGCCTCCATACTGAAGTGAAGATCAAGACAAATAGGTGAGCTTCCTAGAGTGAAGCACTAGGGCCAAAAGAGAAACAGTGAGGTTCATAGAACAGAACTAAAATCAATGCCATTCCAACATTCCCCTCCACCACACTTATACGTTTCGAGAGGCTTCTGACCATTCGGGACTCGTCCCAGCTGTTTGCTATGATTCTGTCAAGCCTCTGCAACCTCTATCGTGCATTATGGACCAAGCGCCACGCTGCCACCTGCCTCCCATGGAACCGGCGCTATCCCACACCTACACCTGTCGTTTACTGCGGTGAATGACCCCAGCCGGGTGGATATGTCGCTGCCACAGCCATTTCCATTCGCGCTCGCTTTCCTACCAACCTAGCCAACTGCCATAATGGCGCGTTTCACGCTCTGTCTCGCGCTGTGGCAGCTTGCTCTCTTCCAGATCAAAGCTCAATATTTTACTGGTGATGCCACGGCGTATACCCTGGGTGCCACGAGTGCGGGTAACTGCAACCTCATGAAAGCGAATCGGGATGCGGGCGACAACTATGCAGCGTTGAACGATGTCCAATGGAATAACCTCCACAATTGCGGTCGTTGCGTCGAGATTTCGTGCATCGATTCCCGTTGCTCTGATCATAGCAAAACTCGTGTCGTTCAAATTCTTGATCGATGTCCCGAGTGTAAATATGGGGATTTGGATTTATCACCCTCCGTCTTTTCGGACCTAACTGGCAGTTCCCCCAGTCGCTACAAGATTCAATGGCGTTTTGTCGATTGTCCCAATGTTCAAGGCAACATTCAATATTGTCTTAAAGGGGGGTCTAACCAGTTCTGGACTGCCATTCAACCAACAAATACGGTCACCGGCGTGGCAAGTATGTCAATTAATGGGAAACCGACGACGATGGTGGATTCGGCATATTACTACCTTCTCGATGGGCAAAGCGTTCAACAGACGGATCTCAGTGCAGTGCAAGTGGCGGTGACGTCGGTGAGTGGAGAGACCATTCGGGACACGGTGTCCCTCTCGGCAGGACAGTGTACCGAAGGCAGTAGTCAATTTGGACGTGGTGGCGCCCAGCCAGCTCCAGCTCCAGCCCCAGCGCCAGCGCCAGCTCCTGCTCCAGCTCCTGCTCCAGCGCCAACGCCTGCACCGTTCAAGCAGCAAGACACCCCAGCGCCTGTGGTGACAACATTAGCCCCAACACCCGCACCAACGCCATCCCCAACACCTGCACCAACGCCATCCCCGTCCCCGACGCCAACGCCAACGCCGTCGTCATCGGCCACGACAGTGCCACCCACGACGGCGCCTCCGTCCAACCAGACGCAGTCGGAAGATCGTAGTCTTGATGATCCCATTGTCAAGCCCCAGACAGCCGACACAACACCCGAACCTGTGACAGTGAACACACCGAAACCGACGCCCAAGGCTGCTGCTCCCTTGCCGATCGAAGGCATCGAGACCCCAGCACCAATTGATAATACTACACCAGCACCGGTGACCTCGGCACCGCCGACCAATGACGCAGGAAAAGCGAAGGAAGCCGTGACCAAAGACAGTCAAGGCAGCAGTGGCACCTCCCCTGCCGTTGTGGCCCTCGTTGTGTTGGGGGCTGTTGCCTGTGTGGCCTTGTTGGTCGTGGCCGTCGTGGCCCGTCGCAAGAAAATTCAAGAAAAAGAACGCGATGCCAGCATTGAATCTAATGGTGTCCAACGATTTGTGTTTGTCGATACACCTGGTGCCTTACAACAAGGAAACAATGTTGGCGTGTTGTAGTATTTAGTTGGACTAGTCTTAGTCATGTAGCGATCGTAATACAGTCAAGTTGTCAGGTATGATGAATCACCAGCCAATGCTTTCGTAGGACAAACGTCAGTTGATTCAAGACCCCACAAAACACAATCACCAAAAGGAATTCATACAACGTATAGATCATGAGGTGTAGAACACGTGCCTTCAGTTGGGAGGAGGAGAGCGAAGCGAGTGGTGTGTAGTAGACACGAGGAGGCAAGTGGGCCATGGCCAACATATCCATGGCTACTTATCACCACAACCATCAGATATCATCTCCACTCGAGTCCACAAGAGTACGTACGATACATAAACGCCACCAACCCTTCAACAAATTCCGTGAGCACGTAAAACTCGAGCATATACAGCATTTTAGAGCACTTCGTGGACACAGTAGAGTTGTAATCGTTCGGTTTCGGTTAGTTGGAGTAGGAATTCGATCTGTTCATAGTAACATTGAAGAGCAGTCAGTAGGAGTTGATACTGCCTCCTGTTCAACATGATGACTGCAATGACAAGAAGCAAGAGAAAGAACACAATTTATTGGATCCGAATTACCTCCCACAGGGTTCCTCTCTTGACTCTTACATGGCTTTGGCCCTGAGTTCCGAGTACGCTGCAACGGGATCATCCCCTTCAGGATCCACAATCGTTTCGCTCTTGCCTTTGTACTTGGTCATTTTCATTTTCTCCCAAATCGGTACCGCCCGTTTACGATCCGTAACCAACCCAAGCATGGCCAAGAAATCAATCACGAGTTTCGTTGGGTTGAATTGTTTCATGGCACCAAATTCTGAGGTTGCATAATCGTATGGAAATTTGTGATGCCAATTGTGCCATCCTTCACCAATGGCAAAGACCGAAACAAACCAATTTTCCGTTGGAGGAATGGTTTCGTCGTAGGGACGATAGCCGTAAAAATGCGCAGCACTGTTCACCAACCACGTTGCATGGAGGACACAGACATAACGGAGAAACCCAACAATCAAGAGTGCGTTCCAGTACGTCTCGCCGTTCACGTAGGACGTCACGAGCGTGGGGAACACAAAACACATGAAGAGACCACCCCATGGATTGACTTTTTCTTGCAATACAACCGTCCAATCGGCCCACAAATCATCATAATTGAATTTGTTGCCGGCCATGTACACCCGTTGGTCTTTTTTCACGAGGAACCACCCCATGTGCGCAAAGAAAAAGCCACGACCTGAATTGTGCGGATCCGATGGTGTATCCGAGTACTTGTGATGAACACGATGATCCCGAACCCAATGAAAAATAGTACCTTGATTGGCCATCGAGTTGCAAAGCATGAGGAAGAAGCGGACAATACTATGGGCTTTGTACGAACGATGGGCCCAGAGACGATGCGCCCCTGCGGTAATCCCAAGTCCACTGAAAAAATAAAAGAGAAATGCGATGCCAAGCGTAGACCATTGACACTCAAAGAGTGCGTGCTTGAGACCAATGAGTGCACCAATGTGGACAATGGAGATGTAGTAGCACATAAACCAATTGGCATTCGCAACAAACTCACGTATGGGCATCATCGTGATCCAAGGCGTTGTGTTGTCAAAGGGATCCGAGCGGACGATGCGAAATTGGAGAATGAGACCGAGTTGACCACGTAAGACTCGCCAAGAGCGAGTCACTAGTATGACATTGCTGCCAACGCACGGTTGCGTCACCCAACCCATGCCATCATGTCCGCCACTCTTTTTGTTGTACTTGCAATCTCCTAATAGCTACGACAATCAAATTGAGAACGTTTGTCTCAAGAAGCGTTTTATCGTATCTTTTGATTGAAGGGATCAGTGTGTCGTAATACTAATAAAGACGTAGACAGTGTTGTCATCCAGAGCCTTTTGGATGAGTCGCAGACAGAAAAATCTCAGGTGGCGATCTGCCGTCATCAATAGTAGTCGAGAGAAAGGACGAAATCATCATTTATTCTTCTGTCGTTCATCCTAACAACCGAAAATGACCAGCAGATGAGGTTTGATAGATTAGTCTACGGCTGGTGGACCGCAATCAAGGCTCTCAATGATGAACGTGACGCCATTCATGGATGAAAATGACGCCATGAAGGTTGCGATCATGGTGAAATTGTCCTGTGCCTTCGAGAAAAACCGCTAGTCCTCATGTCATGAGTCACGAGCTGTGAGGTCACCACCGGAAGCATCATGTCGAAGCGTTTGGTGCAAGAGTGGATATTGATCACCAGTCCTGCAAATGCATTTCGGCTGATATATTTTCAATATTTGAATTTTGTATTCGAAATAACATTAATTCTTAGTATTGTATTCAACGGGGCAAAATCCGGTATACTTGACTGAGAGAAAATGAGCCACAACTACTAAGAGCATAAAAGGATGTAGTCGATCATGCATCCTTATCTCCTGAACACGAATGAAAAGCGGCCTATTCGAAGCGAGTGTGTGCAGATCGTCGTTCTGTCTGATCACTGACAATGCACGTAGAAAATCTTGTAGTACTGTATTAGCTGCCATCCCATAGAACATTGTAGACACATTTTCCGCCCCAATTACTGGACAAAGACAACTGACTTGTAGCTCAACCGAGCAGAAGCGGAATGTAGCCATGTTGATACCCATTCGTTTGACTTGGCGTGGTACGGTCTCACTTATTTGATATTGACTCCACTATCAACTCTTTCTCACCTCAGACCAACGAAACCATAAGACTACCATAACTCTATTCACGTGGTGTTCATATACAGTACAGCGGTATTGCGCACCATGCATTTTCCATCTCGAAAACCGCGTCAGTCGTCCATCAACCATCGATTGGTAGACTTCTCTCTTTTTCAGCCAATCCTATCGCTCTAACTAATCTTTTCCACCAATCATATGTTGTCATATTATCTGGCACTGACGTAGCCGACCGTTGCGCAAGTCGCACTTGACATTCTTCGTTGTTCGCATCAATCATCATGAACACTATCGTGGCTCCTCAACCACCGTTGGCACTTGCGTTGTCATCGCCTCATCCACCGTTGTATAGTTATCTCTTTGGTGGCATGTCGGCGGTGGGTGCCGTCTTCTTTACACATCCTTTTGATCTCCTCAAAGTGCATCTTCAAACCGCCAAACACGAACATCTTGGTCTTCTACGAACCTTGAATCGTGTGCTTCATCAACAAGGCGTCTCCGGATTGTATCAAGGGATTTCTGGTGGAGCCATGCGTGAAGGCACGTACTCGACGATGCGGTTTGCAGTGTATCACTTTCTCAAAGACCGTGCGATTCGAGAGAACGATGGGAAGGCCATTCCGACGGGGCATAATGTCGTTCTCGGAATGATTGGAGGAGCTATCGGTGGTGCATTTGGGAATCCTGCTGATATTGTCAACATTCGTATGCAAGCAGATTCACGGGTCCCACCCGAACAACGTCGCAACTACAAGCATGCTGTCGATGGTCTCTTGCGGATCCGCCGAGAAGAAGGTGCCGAAGCACTGCTTCGTGGTGTCCGTCCCAATATCATTCGTGCTATGCTCCTGACAACCGGTCAAATTGCTGCATACGATTTGGCCAAGACGCAATTGCTAAACAATCGCATCATCCCCATGCACGACAATGTCCAGACCCATATCTTGGCCAGTATGGTCGCGGGTCTCGTTGCCACAACCGCGTGTGCCCCAGCGGATGTCGTCAAGACACGTCTGATGAACATGAAACATCATGAATACAAGAGCGCTACCGATTGTTTTCTCAAGGTTGTTGAGCACGAAGGGATCCGTGGTCTCTACAAAGGTTGGCTCCCAGCCTACATGCGTTTGGGTCCACAGACATTGTTGACGTTTGTGTTTCTTGAACAATTGCGTCATCGACTACTATAGAGAGGATGATATTCTGGGGTAATAGACGTACATGTTTGCTTGGAACTATTTCCATGTCGTATCCCGTGTGAGTTCGGTGTAAAACGTGGTCAGTTCGGTCTGTTGGTGGTTGAGAAACTGCAGGCGCTGTCGATGGTGTCGATCCCGTGTCTGTTGATCTTCTAGAGCCTCGGCCTCAACGTGCTGTCATCCCAACGGCATCAGATACACCATAGGCAGAGAGAGGCTCCATGACTCACCATCAAACGGTGGGTGAGCTGTTCCATGTGATCCCGCAATTGCACTTGTTCTTTCTGTAGCTCGTCGATACGCTCCTCGAGGTCGGTCACACCTGCTTCTGCTTGTACTGCTTTTTGTCGTCCGTAGGCAATGCTACTGTGATAGAGTGTTTGATACGCTTGCATCGTCAAGCGCAATTCGTCACGAACACGAAGTAGCAGCAGTCCATGTTCAGGACACTCGCAGGCACACTGGCGAATCAGTTCTTCTACAACTCCCATGAGTCTCCAATCCCATTCCATGGAGGAACCTGAACGTACCAAACACTTGAAGAAACAGTTTTTCACGAACAGGACAAATCGCAGAGGCACGGGCTTGATGGGTTTCTAGAAGCTGAACGAAAAGACGTTCGAACCGCAACACGTCAGTCCGTGTCGATGACGTGAGCCGTGCTACACGTTGCCACTTGCCACTGTCGTCACGCCAGGCTCTGCTCCATACGGTGTGAGGAAACAAGATCAATACCGAGCCCAACAATTCCGTACTTGGGTGGGACCATGGCATCCAAAATCTCGCGGGAAAGGAGGGGTTCTTCTCCAGTGACTTGGGACACTGGGGGTCCCGGTGTAGAATGTAGTTGATCCTGTTTCGCTGGACTTTGTGCTGGTGATGACGGTCGTTTCGGTGAATTGCGTGGCGACCCTGACGGCCCCACCAGCACAGCGTCTTCATACGTGAACGCATAGAACTCTTCCAACAATGCATGGTCGAATTCATTCTCCCCATCCAGAATATGCGATTCGGTCCTTGTTTCGGTCATTTTTACACGATGAAAGGACGTGACGAGTCGTCCGTGTTTCTTCTATAGACACCTAAAGTACCTAAAACTGCGAACCCTTCTTATTACCAATCCCACGTGGGTTGGCATCTTTCCAATCGTCCCAGGCACGATCTTTAAGTGTGGCTTCGTCCACGAGTTTGTGATCATCTTCATCACCATCTTCCACCAACTGATCGTACCGACGGGGTCCCACGGGTGCTTCCGCTTCCCGTTTCTGACGTTCCACTGCCTCAGCATACTCACGATCGGCAAATTCTTCAAGCGACATGGTCGGAAGACGATGACCCGGTTGAAAGACTTGGGAGCGAATGGTTTCACGACGCATTTCAAATTGTGGATTGATATGGGTCACCGACTAGCGAGAAAAAAATATAATCATCAGAGATTTGGTGATCCAAGGGACAGCACGAGTCCACGTACAATGCCTTGGCCTTGGGGTGGTGGGGCCGGACGATGGGCATCCGTAAACAAATCCCGTGCATCTGTCTTGTCGTTCATCTTGACCATAGTCTCCAGCATCTCCCGTTCCTAATATCCACAACACATTAGATTATACTGTATCCATATCCTTTTAGTTTTTTTGTTTTGGTTTTCCTACGTACCTGATTAATCGACGCTTGTTCTTCCAGACATTTCATCACCGCCAATTGTGTAAACGTCATCAATTGTTCTCGCTCGATTTCTTCCAACTCATCATCGTCTTCCCCAGTCTTGAGACGCGTACGACGCTCTTGCACAGTTTGTAATTTACTTTCCAAATCCCGTTGGAGTTTGAATCGTTCAATTTTTTGTTCTCGGGTGAGCGAAAATTGTTTATTTTCCATTCGTTCATATTGTTCGCGACGTTTGGTTTCGGTTACAATTCCCATGCGTTCGGCACGATCAAGAAATTGGGTATGAAAGACATCGGCTTCGCGTAAAAACCGAATACGTGTTCGGACATTGTGTTCTTGATCATTTTTCGTGTTGGGATTCGTATTGTCTTGTTGGAAAAACGTAAGTTTAGGAATCAACATGGCTAAAAAGTATTCCAACAAAAAGGCATAGAGTTGTTCATTTTGCAACTCGAAGAAACTTTCATTGTCGGACAACACACCATCCAACGATCGTTGGTGGAGTCCTTGACGGAATGTCGCCAGTGCGCGTTGCAGCATTTGTTGGAATTTTGGACCGTTGGTATCACTTACACCGTTGGGATTTTCCAACGCCACGAAAAGACGATAAGTTTGTTCATATTCCACACGCTCCGTCGACTCCATTTTCTCGAATGCTTGGATTGGTTGACCAGCTACGATGTTCCTCTAAAGGAAGAATTGATATTATGCTCTTATACAGGAAGAAACTTCGAGGTCAGTCACACGAGGTAGAACCGGAAAAATGCCATCGAAACTGAGCATAATGGGGATCTTGGCATTGGACAGCGTAGATGACTGTATTCATGCAATAGAAAGCAATACAATACAAAAGAAAGAAAGAACGCAGACAAGAAAAACACACAAGTTTCACGTGTGAGTCTTACTTATACGACGTTCCACCGACGTTGAAAACCCCCAACTACTGCTGTTTCTGTTTCAAACGTCTGCATGGGGGTCGTGAGCGTTGGCACAAAACGAGAAATGCATTTACTCGGCCTTGCCCCAGCCCATACCCATGTTGACCTCACCACGGACCCACTGGACCATACCGAAGGCCCATCCGCCCAACAACGCCTTGAACCAAATGGC
>JAADWU010000697.1:0-10283 GCA_023336255.1 Pythium graminicola | reverse complement strand
GTTGTGGTTGTGGACGAGGGATGAGAAACACGCACGCGATGGTTGTGACGACCAGAACGGGCCACGTACACGCAGTCGCAGCGCCAATGGTGAGCGGGCCGTACGCCCAGTCGCTTCAGCGACTGAGAGCGACAGTCGCGGGCGCAGAAGCGATCCTGAGCGCAGCATGGCGCGGCTCATGACGTGGCGTGTGAGAGGAGATACGCGCCGTCCACAATGGACCTCTTGTGACGTCGGACGTGGACGGACCGGTCAAGCCTACTGAAGTAAGGTACTCTTTCCCTTGTTGGAATCCTGTTTTCGGGATACTAGTCACGTAATCCAGTAATGGAGCCAATCAGGGTTGCTCTCCATAAAGACCTTAAATAAGTACGTTGGACTGGATCTGTGAAATCTGTGTAGTATTTTCGTCACCATGGGCGGCGGAGGACTACGGATTCTCGGGCACAAGAAATGGCACGTGTGGCGTCGAGAGAACATTGAGCGCATCGAGCGCGACGAGCAAGCGCATGCGGAGGCGCAGAGACAGGCGCGTGACCACCAACGACAGCGTGACCACGAGCGACGCGCAGAAGCATTGGGGCAGAATGCCGCCCCATCAACGACCCATATCAATTTGTTCCAAGCAGAAGAAGCCGCCCACACTCACGCGCTGCTCACAAGTACCACGAATCAACGGGAACCAAATCAGACGCTCGGACGTCACGCGCAACAGCCATGGTACGCGTCGATCGGAGCGAATATGGAGACGACGACCCGTCCCAGGCACAACCACAAGCGGTACGAACTAAAGTTGATGACGGAGAGAAAGCGCTAACGTTGATGGATGTATTGTATAGATCGCTGGAGATAGACGATCCACTGCGGAGGATGCGTCCACCGCGCAATGCTGGTGCGCAAGAAGCCGACGACGACGAAGACGAGCGCATTCGCCGTCGATGCGAAAAGAAACGACGACGCAAAGACGATCGACAAAAGAAGAAACACTCTAAGGACGATGCCAGTGAGATGCTCCAACGTCTCCGTCGCGAGCGGGAGGAACGGGAAGCCATGGAACGCGAACGCGCCGAGCGACTCATGCGAGGGTATTAGCCATTATACTACTACCGTTCATTGTGGATCAGGGGTGTATACGCTGCGTCGTACCAGTCTTTTGTCGTGTGGAGCCCACGCCATCCACGCAACGGCCGTTCGACTGTGTAGTGGGCAATGCACTGCAACGCAAGTTCTTTTTCCAGCACTTTGATGACGAGCCACGCAACGACCACGAGCAAGACGCTCTCACGGACAAAGTTGAAATAGATGATCCCACAGATGAACGCGACCACAAGGTTGACGATCGATCCCAATGTCCACACGGCAAACTATCACCACAGACACAATAGTGAGACAAGCAAATGCCACACAACAATGAGATCAACGTACCAGCTTCCCGTAGAACACGCTCTTTCGCGTCAGGAAGATGAGACCAAGGAAGAGTGCCCCAGGAGCAGCAAGTGGCAGGATGCTGAGTACCGACACGAATGCAGCCTGTACAAAAACAAGACGTTAATATCGAATCGACGTATTGAGCAAGACGATGACAACGTACACGTGAACAACCCGAGTCATGGGCCGTGGGATCGTCGATTTGAACGCAGTAAAACTCCATGAGGACCCAAAACAGTGCGATACAGTCGCCCAAGAGTACCAAAAGCATCGTGAACGGGAGCATAAACGGCCATTTTATCGTCCGTGGACGCAAGTTTCGCAAGCGAAACACTGGACCAAACGGCCGAAGCGCGGTCGCCAGCCAATAAAATGTCGGTGAGTGGGGTGTGCACAGCAAAAGGTCTGATACTGTGGGAGTATCTTGACTGTTGCGGCGACGAAACTTCACATTCAGTGGTTGTTGTGAATCGTCGGCTCCGATTGGACTGGCTTGATCAAACAGCGCCGCCATGCGGATGGATGAGTACCGGAACTCAAACGGCCTTGGGTCGTCACTGTCGGCCGTTGAGTCGCTTGAACGTGGATCAGCCAACTCGACGGTATCTGAAGACGATAGCTTGGAGCTTGGCGGCAACTTGCTTGGCGAATGCGCAGGGAGCGACGGCTTGGTCACGAGAAGTGCGAATTTGAATGGCTCGAGTGGGAAGGCTTCTACGCGAGCCATGATATGCGCATCGGAGAGTGCCGTGAACACAGAAGTCGACTCGAGCGTCCCAAATTCAACACGAATCCCGTCTGCGTGCTCGATTCGGTTCCCATTGAACGCGGAGACGAACGCGAGAATACTCTCCAATTTTGCTGAAATCCTCTCTTGACGTGGTCGCGACACGGACGGCTGTTGAAGAAGTCGAAGCTTTTGATTCAGTTCAGCGATGAAATCGATCCAGAATTGGTGATGTAGCAGTTCAAGCCGAGGTGGTACTGCCCGTACAAGTGCGTCGTTCGTGTCCACATAATACGGTCGGAAGAACGAGCCACTGCCAGCAACAGTAATCATGATGGTTGGGGAAGAGTCGGATGTCTCTTTGTCCAGCATTCGTGTCCCCCCCGGCGACGGTGATGCTAAGGCAATTGATGCTGTTGGCGCAATCACGTCGAAGTAAGCAAGCGAGAAATCAGGGCTACGCGGCAATCCACATGTGAGTCAACGCATACAACTTGATGAGTCCGTCGACAAATTGCTTACCTGAAGCCAACCTTGAGCTGCACGCCGTGCCGTCGAAAGCCCAGCTCTCGAACGAATCCCCCTGTGTACTGTGTGACGTGCTTGGCAAGTCGTTCTACTCGATGCAGCTGCCGCTTACGTAAGAACACGGTCGCCAATGGGGGTACAAGTAATAGTAGTACCCGGTGTGTCCAGCATTCCCATCCTCCACTGATGGGCCAGGCAACGAGTTCGTTACAAGATGTCGCGAAGGATGCAAATCCATCTTCGTCGCGAACAAGATCTTTAAGCTCATTAGGCATCCCAAATGGATCGAGCACCCAAGGGCTGAACAAGTGGTTCTCACCGTTGAAGTATAGGCGAGCAATGTGATTCGTGAGATCGTGGTCCGTCAACCGCGGCGTCAGGTTGTTGGTGAGGTTGCTCAGTGATTGCTCGTCGCGGTGTGTCTGGGCTTTGTATTCCGCAAATCGTTGTCGGAATTTTTGATCAGCACTTGTTCGAAACGTCAAGAATGCCCACGACCCGACCGTCAACGCGATAAAGCTCAATACAAGAATGGCGAAACCTAGTGGTCCACCGATAGGTTTCACAAAGCGCTCGAAAGGCGTCAAGCAATCGAGGCCAGTGCGACCTTTCTCACATGCGTACGTACACTTCCCGCGAACGTTGTACACAGAGTGGTCAGGCTTGCCTTGGCACTTGTCGCAGTTCAGTGAGCCTGGTTTGGCTGTAGTCTCACCTATGCCACACAGTGTACAGTTCGTCGCACCCGCCGTGACACTGATGGTGCCTGTGGGACAGAGAAGGCACGATGCAGCGCCTGCCTTGTCCGTGAATGAGCCAGGTGTGCACGGAGCGCATGCTGTTGCACCGGTCTTGGCGGCAAAGGAACCGGGTGCACATGCGTCACAATTTTTCTGTCCAAAATCGCGATTGAACGAACCTGGATGGCACTTGGCACAGCTTCCAAGTCCAGGTTTGTCCGAGTACGAGCCAGGCTCACAAGGAAGACAGCGCGGTTGATTGCCTGGGCTGAATGTGCCCGGTGAGCACATACCGCAAAGGCCTCCACCTCTGCCACTCGAACAATTGACGGCTGCGAAGATACCGACACCACCGTTCTCCCCTCTAGTACCTTTGCCTCCAGTCAGCATTACTTTCCCTCCGCTCTTGGCAAATGCGTCACCGTTGCCAGACGTGCCTGGTTGATCTCCTCGAAAGAACGTGCGAACAATTCCACCACCACCGCCACCACCTCCACCAGTTGTCGCACCACTCAACGCAAATGCTGGCTTCCAGATGAGGGGGTCATTATCTCGGACGTTCAATAGAGCAGCCGCGCTGAGAGAATCTCCACCTGATGCGTCGACAACTCCGCTGCCGACTATCTCACCAACAAAGAGTGCAATGGATCCGCCTGCACCACCACCACCATTCTTCGTACCTGCCGTTCCTCTAGCACTAATTGTTGCTGGTTTCTTGCTGAAGGAAAGTTGACGAGCACCGACATAGACAATCCCACCCCCGCTTCCACCAGCAATACCAGCAGATCCATCACCAGCCGCTGCACCACTCCCTGGCCATACGGGCCAAGCGACTGGTTCATTGTTCGAGAAGTCACCACTGTATCTGTCATGAGGCCAAGCTTGTGATGGGGGGAAATCGTACGCTTTACCACCACCGGTGTTTCCCGGTTCAACATTCCCACCCTTGCCTCCGTGGCCAGCACCGCCACTTGCACCGCTGGCTATAAAACTTGAACCTGGCCCAGTGTTGGCTGCGCATCCCAATCCATCGGCGGTGACACGTCCTTCAACACTCATGATACCGTCCGTGCAAGCCAAGATCGACCCTGCGGTCACATTTCCCAATGTCAGAGTCGACGTGGCTTTGAAGCTCACGGCGTATGGTGTTGAATCTGCTGTCATCGCCTTTTTCAAGTTTGCACATGTCGTCGAGCTCGCTAGACTGTCGACAGCTTTGCACTCGCGAATTGATCCTCCACTCACACGAGCGACAACAAGATTGTTCGCCTCGGCGAAGAACACCAGGTAAGGTGTTTCGAATGGCAGATCGATCTCGGCGTCTTGACCGGCGTGTAAATCGATGCTGATTGCACCAATTTGGGCTGTTTGTGGTTTGAAGAGAATATTTTGAGTGGCTGTAGCGTGAACGAGTGGGATATCACCATAACTCCCGCTTCCCTGGGTGTTGTCTTCTTCGCCAGTAGGCTCCAAGAATCCGAGAACGTGGATATCACCGGCACTCGCCACCAGCGATGCGTCGCTTCGGAACTTGACAACCGAGAATTTGTCGACAACAAGATTTGAAGTGGTGGTAATGAAGACTCTATCGACTAGCAACTGAGCGTTTGCTAATGCAACATCACTGCCTGTCAACACGAAGTAAAATCCATTCCGGATTGTCTGCGACGATGGCCCGACGTAACTCTACAACATCACATTTGTGAGCCCACTCACACACGTGATTCAGGGCTATCCAAAGCTGTACCTGAACTGATATGTGCGTCGCACCCAGGGTGACGGTAGAGTTTCGTTCCAACGTATCAACCGAGGACCCGGATTCAATCTGGAAAAAAAGGAGTAAGTATTTTCACATTTTTCAAATGAAAGCATCATTATAACTACGTACCACAATGGAGCTGTTGGTCGTCGACACATTTGGCTGTCAACTGAAGTTAGGCAAATGTCCACAGCTTTCAAAATCCTATCACTGAAACTCACCTGCAGCACTAAGTAGCTGACACAAAGTGTAGCGCCTCCTGTAACAAACAATTGTGCAACGTATGCTGGAACGAATAATTCTCCACGCGAGGTCTGATAAAACAGCGGAGTGCATCCATACGTTTGCACTGGTTTCGCCGGGACGCCATGTTCCACACGATGGCCTTTGATCACGAGGTTGCCGACGAGTACTGGTGCCTGAGCGCTCTTGTTTTCCGAAGTCTGAATTTTTAGAATGGATCCGTCGGCGCCAAGCTGACACCATTGCACTCCATTTGCGTCATTCTCGTTTGTCTTGAGAACGCCACCGCCATAAGCTTGAAGCTGTGTAGCATTCAGCTCGTCGAGTTTCTTGTAACTCATGGCGATTCGTCCCCCGCCACCACCTCCACCACCACCAGTGCCTTTGGATTCGTCATACACCGATGGCTCACCACCATTGGCTTGAATTGTGCCCACTCCCGAGATATAACCGGCCTCGACGAGGACCGTTCCGCCTGCAAATTGGAGATTATCTTAGCGTGTTCTGAATCCATCATAACAAATGCACGTACCTGCGCCAGCACTATCCGCCGAATCCGATGCCGCGGCACCACCATTTGCAATTATGGAGCCATTCAGCACCAACTTGTCCAGCGCACGAATCTCAATGCGTCCACCACCACGGCCATCATCGTGTCCACCGCCACTTCCGTACCCTTGGAAATTCCCCATATCCCCCGCCACAGAACCGATAGCACGTACAAAATTGTTGACAGGGAGGTCATTACACTTCTGTCGTGCCAGTCCACCGTCAAGCGCAGCCCCACCGACGCCACCATACGAACTGCCCATGTTAAACCACGAGTTGTAGCCAGGACCAAATTTGAGTCCACACGCCGTCGTATTGAGGCGCGAGGCACCGTCGATGGTGACGGTCGAAGCCTCGAGACGTACTGCACTGGTCATAAGTACACTATTGTTGAGTTCAATGGATGTGGCAGCCGCACTCGACGCGTTGAGCACGAGTTCCAGTTCGACATGAACGCTCGTGGCATCGTCGTAGAGATCTGTGCCGTGAATCTGAACGTCTTGAATGCGAATCTGATGCCACGGCGGTGGTTTCTCCCGCAATGCACACGTCACAAAGTATTCATTGTAATATCCAATGGGATGCAAATGAGAACACTACAGTTCGTCAGTCACCATTGTAGCTCCTCAATCAGCGATGGACAAACGCACCACAAAGAGCTTTTTGAGATCGGATTTGGGACTGATGACGAGGACGTCGTCGACGGCGACGCGCTGGATGTCCTCAGCCATCGCAACGCCATGCTGGGACGCGTCAACGAGCCACAACGCGACCAGGAACGCGCCTGCCGACGGCAACATCGTCGTGGACGAGAGAAGAAACCAGGGAGGTTCAACAAGAGAGTCATCGATGGACCCACAACATGTCCCACCTGTGTGTCTGGGTCCAATCCATCGATTTGGGTTTCTTGATAAAGAGTGGAGCATGATATCAAGTCTAATTTATACCGATTATGATATGTGGAAGGTTTAAACTAACATTACATACCCTGAAATCGTAAATATCATTCTACTGAAATTGCACTGAAATTGCACAATATGTAATGATAGAGGTAACACCATGTCTCTTGCACACTTTATGTCCACTCCACAAAATCTCTTGCGCCTTGACTTCGCACCTGCTCCCCATGGGCAATGGCGAGCGTTGCTTGTTCGATTGTGTACCGTTCACTCCGTTGAAGAGAAGAGGGCGGTTGAAGCAATGATGACGAACGACGTCCAAGGGATTTGTCCACCCGAGCAGCGAGGATTTTCGAATGGGCGGCCTCGGTGTGTGCAAAGCGAATCCGGGATGGACCATGAGCAATCACGTGTTTGCATTGGCTGTGGAAGATGTTGGCACCTTGGTCACGTGGTACATGATTTGCGTCCGCTTCCTGAACCTCCAGTGCGGCGTGTAACCCTCGGTATTGCTTGGTCCGACTCATACAGGATGCGTGGAGTCCTGTTGGTGCTGACTCGGATCGCATCAGTTCTCGCGTACTATTGGAGGTTGATTGATGAACCGATGAGGCTCCCGATGGACGGTTGTTTTGTCCAGAAGGCGGTCGAGATGAGCCTTGTACAGACGGGAGTTGATTTGAAATGGGCGGGAGAACGGAAGCTGAAGATGCGGAGAAATGCCCATCGTCTGCTTCCAGCTGTGAAATCGTTGGCGTCGAATCGACGTCTGTCATTTCACATACTTCCTTGATACAGTCTTCGGATGAAATGGCTAGGTGCTCAGGTGGTGCACTGGTATCGATCGGCTGTGCTATCTGGCTGTGAATAGGTCTATCGGCACGTCGTGACGCTTCTTGTGAATCTTCAATGGACCTTTGATCTGTTGTCTCAAGCACTTCGTCCCAGTCAGCCTGAGTCCACTTGCGCCAATGGCGATAGCGACGTCTACGCCTTGCATCCTCTCGCTTGTCTCTTACGCGTTCAAGATGTTTCGTTGTAGAGAGAGGACGGTTCGAGTCAGTTGGTATCGCTGCGAGATCGAAAATGCATTCATCATAACTCCCGAGCAAACCGTCGGATCGTGACCGTGAGATATTTGATTCTCCGCTCGACTGACACTGTTCAGGTTGTGATCGAGGAATAACGACTCTGTCAACGGCGCGGTAGCAAGACTCACTTCGTAGTGGCGTACGTTCTCGATAGCCAAGCACGAGATTGCAGAATTCGTCCTTGGACTCGACTGCCGATTTGTTCCGAGCCATTGACACCAGAATGTTATCCACCGCGCTGCCCTCTCGAGACCATATTCGATCTAGTCGTTTGAGAGCGAAGAGCGCGTCATCAACATCCATAACATGGCACATGTCGAAAAGAAATGTCGTCGCCTGCGATCTTGATAGGACGCGAAATAAGAGAGTTGAACGTGCAAAACGAGCGAGATGCCTAGCGTAGTTGAGGAACACGAGCAAACGATCACGGTCCCGAAAGTGGGCAAACACGATAATGAGTTCTTCAAGCCGTATACCGTTCTCCATAGCTTCTTCCATAACGTCTCCGAGCACGTTGAAATCATCTTCTCGATTCAGTAGTGTGAGGGACGCAGCTAGGCCATTGACCAAGGCGCTATTTGGAATTATCCACTCATCACGGTCCGCATTCGAGATTGTTGCGTCCATAGTCTCTGCAAGCACGTCGATGAAAACCCAACAGGATTTCCGTGGCAGTAGTTGGAGCATCCCAGCGTGGTACTCGTCTTGCATATATCCTAGCACGCGCAAGTAACTGCAACTGATGAGGTGGTGTTGTGGGTCACACAGTGCTGTGCAGTAGAGAGGCATTTGGTCCTTACGCATAGCATTGAGCTTCACAAGCGCTTGAACACGCTCAGGTCGTGAGTTCATTTGTGCAAACAACAACACGAGGGATGTGCGCACAGGAATCGTAAGAAGATTCAACAAGTGAACCAGACGAGGAAGACACGTGTCATCGTCGAAGTCTCGAAGCACGAGCAAATATGTCTGAATATGCATAGGATCTTCTAGAGATCGAAGCTGCTCGACCAACGCTGAACGAGTCTCCCATGGCATACGCAATAGAAGCTCCACAAAGAGTTGGAGCATTTCAGCTGATAGTCGTGTACTGCACGCAACAACTCGCATGACAACCCCTTTCTCGGCTGACGTACATTGTCCCAGTATATCAAAAAACATGTTGCGATACCATGGTGGCAACTCGGCAGCAAATGTCACCATTTCCCGCGACGCCGCTTGATTCATCATGTTGGCTGCGATATGCACGAAATTTTCAAAATGGTGGAGACTCACCTCTTGTGAGGCAAGCAGCCGAGACAACATCTTGTACTCACCCTTGGGGATCAGCATTAATAGCTGGAAGAACTCGTCTAGGGTGTCTCCACCAAGGCCTTGCAATTTGGTTAAGAGCCGTCCATTCGCGCCAGGAGAAAGTGCGAGCATGACTTTTGTTAAAGCCACTTGCTCCGGAATACGCTGGGACCGCAATAAAAACAACAGCGCGTCGAAGGAGGCATTCTCTGTCGCGTCAAGGAGGTTGACACACTTGTGGAGCCGAGATGGATCGCATTCACACAAATAGTTCAAGACGGCTTCATTGGTTTGCTTGATGAATTTTGTGTCCTCCTCCCCTGACGCGTGGCGAAGCAGGCGAGTGCAAAGAGTGAACTTGTCTGTCTTCTTCAAACTTGCCATCATCTTCAGCAAGGCAGCTAGTTTGTCCTGCTGTGAGTTTGCATGAAGCTGGAAGAGTTTGTCATACAGCTTGAGCCCCTCAGTGCCCGGCATATCGTGCACCCAATCAACAAGGATTGATCGCTGAGCAGGGAGCAGCAGTTGAAACAACCGAAAGAACGATTCGAGACAATGCAGATCGAGAATTGCCTCGATCCCCTCACCAATCAATACCAGCTCAGCTATCGTCAACTGGCGCATGATGTTCATCAACACGGAGATCTTGTCGTTTGGCAAACTCGATAGCTTGCGGAGCACATCATCAATGGAATGCAAGTGACCATCAAGCAAAAATGCATACACAATAGAAGGGTCCCCGCTTTCACCTGTAGCAGCCACCCCCTCATCTTCAATGCCACAAGCGGCTTGGAGTATCAGCGCAACTAATCTTGACTGACTGAGCTTGGGAAGGCTGAAGTACAATGAGATAATGTCGCGTCGTCGTTCATTGGTAGCCATGGAGATAAAGAAGACCTTGATTTCTCGCACATTCTCTTCTGCGGCAAGTGAATCAACAAGTCGAATGACTTCTCCTATGCCCAGGACATACAAAGTCTTCACCACGATGGCGATCAGTTGGTCGTCATTGAATTTGGCATACAG
>JAADWU010000696.1:0-10284 GCA_023336255.1 Pythium graminicola | reverse complement strand
GTATGGAGATCGCTATCCACCGTCCGTATTTCTATCGCTTTATAGCCAATGAGAGAACGCGTATCCAACACCTGTAGTTTTCCAGCACCGATTGTTGAGATCAGTGCTGTTCAATTCTCTGAGTGATCGGAGCACATGGTCCATGGAATGCGATAGGATTTTGATGGAATGGATAACAGATTGTACTGCCATGAGAGGGGGAGAAGGTGTCGTGTCTGTCTTTATCTGTATGTAAGTAAAGACCCCGATTTCGTGGTGTGTTGGAGTCGATGGGTGTGTTGGTTTCGCCTTATGTTTAAAACAGTTGGTGTTTGAATGGCGGCAGACACATTATTGGTCCGATTGGTCCGGTGGGTTTGTCCCACGCGGGTATACGGGTTTGCCAAACTAAGTTACAGTTTCCCACACCTCTCCCTTGCCCATCCGTCCGTCGCTCTCTTCGCTTCTTCTTATCTGAGGCGTCGCAGGTTGGGATGATGGTACAGTTACGGTTGTTCTGATGCGTAGTTGCCTCGTCTCCGGTGGTTGATCGAATTGGCCACGATCGACGATCGAATCGACAGACGCACAATGCTACAATTGTTGGAGAACATCTCAACGTACCAACGTTGGACGATGAAGAAGTCCAAGAGCGTATGGTTGTGAGGGCATTTTCTTCTTTTTTGGGTGTAGCCGACCTGTCAGATCTGGTTTCGTTGACAGGTCCCAAAACGGCTGACAAAGAACTCAGATGGTTCTAAAACCTTTATAGATTAATACCCTGCGAAAAAACATCGTTATCATGACGAATGGCTACACCTGTGACACACGTTGACGTTGTTCAGGGAAACGTCCCATGCGATCCAATGCAATCAAAGAGTTGTTGCAACGAGTGCGTACGCTCGTAGGCGTCGAGGGCGCGACGAAAACCTTCGCCATAGACGGGTGACATATCGTGTTGAATCTGGTGCATGAAGAACTCGCGGAGTCGCCGATTGAACGCCGCGTGTGGATCATTGTCGCTTGTGGCACAGTGTTCCGCCGTCACATGGCGGTACTTGAGCCAAAGGAAACTGATGAGTTGGCAAATGCCTTCTTCAACCATGGGATCAATGACACGAGGGAAACTCTCCTGCAACTTAATGAATGCATGAGTCGCTTCGTGCGCGAGGACTTGAGCTGTGAGATCGTATGGAAGGCCATGGAGGATGAGAATCGCACTGACAGATCGATTCTGTTGATACATACAAAACATTAGTACGCATGGCATCACTTCATGTGTCCTCTTGCTTTCCTACCGTCTCCAAACGCGCCAACTGAGGGACGCTTTGTCGGCCATGGCGAACGACGTGGCGGATCTCGGTGACTTCGGACAAACACAACCCACGGGTGACGAAGCCATTGGAGAATGGATCCATGTTGGAAGTATGCACCAAGTGTTTATGCTCGTTCAGCGTCGAATATTCCACGAGATAAACGGGAATCTGTCGAAACGAGGTTAAGCTTTTCGAGCATCAACCGTCCAAGCAGAGTTGCTCACATAAGGCAGTCGTATCCCAATCGATTCCATAAAGTGCCAGACATCTTTCACGACAACTTGTGCCTACGGGATACGACTACAGTCAGCGCCATAGAAATCGGATCGGATCATGTGAACGCTGTGCCACACCTCTTTTGTGTCCAACACGACCGTCATGGCACAATCATGGCACGTCTTTCGTCCGTCACTCAACACTTCAAAGTATTTTCGAGGATCGGACGGCTGCCATGACACGAGTCGTCAAAATTGTCTAGGAATTCACGGCAATGGAGACGCAAACGCACCTCTATCCGTTGGCAGCTACAGCAGCGAAAGCGATCATCATGCGTCGGACAATACTTCATATCCCAAAACGGCACGATCTTGTAGACGATATTGCCTGCATCATTCATCGGAATGCGTTCCCCGCAGACTTCACATCTATCATTCCACGAGTGATTAGTCGGGTCTGCGTAAATACCCTCACAACTCTAATACTGACTACCCACACAGGGAGAAAGAGCGTCTTGTAGCATTCTTCATGATACGGTTCCCCGTCTTTGAGCTGAAACCGTGGCGTCGTAAACGGCTGGTGACACGCAGAGCATTGGAAGCAAGCGCGATGGTACGTGCCACCATTCGCCATCACACGGGATCCGCTACAAGCACACCATGTCAGCAACGAAGGGATCCATACGTAGCCAACAGACCACCAACCGAATGGATTCATGGCACCGGCCGCACGTGTACGTTCGCATGGCGTGGCACATGTCGCACGTTTTGCAGGCTTCGTCGTTCTCGTAGGTGCATGCCGTACAGATCCACGACGTCATGATGTAGACAAAGGCGTCACGATGGAAATCCAGTTTTGGAAAACTGATCTGGAGCAAGATGGGAATCTACTGGTATAAGCGTGAGACGTGATTTCCCTGTGGTCCACACAGTATATCGTCTTTTAGAGGTATTTGATTTGATTTATGTTATTAAAAAGGTTACATTTGTCAAGTTTCCCGCGCGACTTACCGGCAACATGACCGACATTGCCGACGCGCTCGCTGCGCATGCCGACGCCACGACGCTTTATGACGCGATCATTGCTTTGATATGTGCAGAAATGGGCGCTTCGTCGGACAATGCGATGGCGGAGACAGAGGATCACCCGATTGTCACGGATGTGCTCGCGCATCTCGAGACGCGACCGATGACAATCGTCCATGCCGTGGCAACGGTGCTCGCCGAAAACACGAGCGAGAGCGGATCCGACGAGACAGTTGATCGTCTTCTCATGGGTTTATTACACCAAATGAAGCAACGACTTGACGACACGGAGGAAGCGACGGTACCAGTGGTGTTGATCGCGGTTGCACAGCGCATGGCGACGGAACTCACACGCGATGAGCCCACGCCGGAGCGTCTCAAGGTGTTGGGAGGGTGGGCTGATGCAGTCATTGACATGGCAGTGCGAATAGCGACAAATGCACCCACCGCGACTCCCGAAGCCCCAGTGGAGACTGAACTGCATTGGGTTGTGCGCTTCGCCAACGAATTCTTTCGCGTGCATCAGCACAGTCGCGCCATTCAGAACGATTTTCGTATCATGACACTTGTGTGGAAGGTGCGTGGGGCATTGTTAACCGTGTCTGTGGGGTGGAAATTGATATGTACACGTCCAGAATCTGAACAAGCTTTCGGCTGTGCATCGCTTGACGATCCTGCAACATGGTGGAGATGAAGTAGTCCATCGCGTCGCTGCAACGTCCTATACGTTTACTACCGCGTTCGAAGCAGCAGCAGCAAGTTTCTCACGAACGACGCAGCGTCTTCGTTCGATCCCGAAGGGACATAAGGACCAAGCAATCGCAGGGGATTTGAGAATGCTGCGGCTCTTTTTGCGGGCTTTCCAAGGTCATTACGTGCAGTTTGTCGACTCGATGGTCGCTCAGGTATGTCGACGAGGGGAGAAATTGTCTGATTAAACGTACATTAACGTCTCATAGGTGGAATGCAGTGTCGCGCTTGCCGTCGATGCCATTGCAGCAGTTATCCCGATCGCGGAGACCTTCGTGACGCAATCTGAAAAGACACAGCACGAAGCGATGCGAGTTCTGCAGTGTGTGGTATCGTTTGTCGAAACGATGGGAAGAAGCGACAAGGTGCAAGCTTCTACGCGCTCGTATGTTGGGACGCTGTTGTGGCAATCAAGCGAAAAAATGATCACACTGGTTAAGCAAACGCGGTCCCAATACGTTGATGTGGACGACTCGATTGCCGAATCAAGTGATAGCTTCCTTCAGTCGGGTCACCTGCTCGCTCTCGCCAGCTTCTTCGCGGTCCATGGGGATGTCGATGACTCCGTCTCAATCGTTGGTAGTACCATTCCCGAGTTCGCGAGTGTCGCAGCATTGTTTTCGAGATTTGAAGAATGGGGCGAACGTGTGTTGATGAGCGAGTTTTCGAAGACAATTAGCGTGCTTATTGATATCGTTCTCGACTTGCTTGTTGCCCATGCCCCGACGACAAAAGCGCTGCAGATATTCCTCATGGAGCAGACGCTGCTTCCCAACCCGACTCGACGTTTCTTGCTATGGGCGTTCTGGCGTGAACTGATGTGCTTCATCTGGGAAGATGATATCGTCAGAATAGCATTCAACACCCTTATTGAGCTGACATACACAAGAACTTCGAATGGGGAGACCTTGGATACACGAGTCCGAGGTCAAGTTCTGAGCCTGCTTGGATACATTTACCCGGAAGTGTGTGGTACGGTCAAGCAAGAGTATCTTCGTATTGTGTCCAGTGCATTCGACGTCGTTTGTGCCGAGGGACCAAATCACAAGCTCACACCAGAGTTAGCGACATCATTCGATTTGCTCGAGATCCTGGCCGGTTCGTCATTGCTCGTTGAATATGAAGATGCCAACAAGGAGGACTGGATCGCACACTATCTACCTGTGGCAATGGAGTTAGTTGGTGGGTTACACGACCTACTCGATCAAGAGCAATCATTGACTTTGCCACAAAAATGTGGCGTCCTCCGGGCACTAGACGCTGGTTTGTTGATCATACGCGCTATCTTCGAGGACAACGATGCGTCCGATACTCAGAATGCTCAAGGTCTGGGAGGAATGGTTGTGCCGATGTGCACAGAGACAGTTACTCATCTCGCCAAGATGAGTCAGCTCAGTAATGGAGACCAAAGCAGCTCTTCACCAGTCCTGACTCGATCGTTTACACGGGTCCTCCGCAACTGCCTCGAGATTCTAACGTCTTCGTCTCCTTTGCTGAAAGCTAATCGCAGCAACCAATGCGTTCAATTGATTAAGGATCTCTTCATGATCGTCCAATCCGACCACGAGCTGACACCACACGCAGCAGCTATCGCTATATTCTTCAGGGACGCGCTTGGTGATATGCAAGTGATGCCGTCGGATGCGGATGCCGTGTGGAAGATACTTGGATACGTGTTTCACAAGCTCTCAGCGCTCAACTTTGGGTTGCAAGTTGACCCCGCTGTACAACCCCTCACGCCGCCACAGTCTATGTGTCTTGAAGCGATCTACACAGTGTTAGCTCGATCCAATTTACCAGAGCTTGCAAGTCGACAGCGAAACTTCAAGAGCTGGATGGTCTCACACGCACAACCGCGATTCGCGAAGTACATCCAGATGATGTGTAATGGTGCACAGGCTGCAGAGGCTGTCAAAACGAAAAATTGCGAACAATGGTGTCGTACTATACGCACCCAAGATCAATCCACCCACAGAAATCCGAGTTTCCGTGGGCAAGATACGGGGACTATCAGCAACAAGCGACGGCGAGAAGATACCAACGCACTCACCAAGATCGATTTACCTCCTCGCACCGTGAGTGTTGAAGATGTGGACATGGACGAAGAGATTGAGAATGCAAAGCGCATCAAATGGGACTCGTTTGCCACAACGTATTGGCAACTCCACGACAGCCTGTCGTCATTAACGTCTCCGGATCTGCAGGAAGAGTTTCTCAATCGTCTCACTGAGAAAGATTTGGACCTGGCTACTACTGCGCTGCAAAATCTTCTCAAGAAGAACCAGTCCCAGTAATCCAGACCATTCCAGGTGAGTGGTACGGTATTTACTGTTTGTATTGGTGTGAATATTAGACTAGGAAGAGCTATCTAACACGAGTCTTTGATAGCGTTGTGTAGTATGGGGGGGCAAAGATGAATGAAAGCAAAAACGCTTAGCGGTACGATCGTCCGAATGCCTGGAAGAAAGTGGGCTCGATCTTGCCGCGTGCTTGCTGTGCATTCTTCTGTTCACGGTCTGCGGCCTCGCGAGTCTGTCTGTCCAGAGCTTCTTTCACTGCAAGTTGCTCCATGGCTTTCTTTCGCTGTATGTTGTGCTCTTCCTCCACGAGTATCCGATTGAGTTCTGTTTGCCGACGAGCTTCTTCGGCCTCGTCGTTTCTCGTTTGTTCTTGTTGGCGTGCCTTCTCCGCAAGCAGGTGATCGTTCTGAGCAAGGTAACGTCTGGTTTGGTTTTGCGATAAACCCTTCCAATGATCAACGCGGACACGATGATCGAACGCCACGCCAGGTAGTTGGGCTTGCAAGGGATTCTCGCTAATAAGGTTGCTTTGCAAGGTCTTTTGGATTTCGTCGGCATTCATTGCCTGTTCATGCAGATGACGACGGCGTTCTCGCTCCCGTTTCTCATCAAGCAAGAACTGGTTGAAGCGCTGCAGCTCCAGTGCGATTTGGGCTCGCTCACGCTCGTTTGTAGTGTGGAGAGATTGCTGGAACTGCTCGATTTCAGCCAAGTAACCAGCGAACTTACGCTCTTCGTCAGCATCGAGTGCCTTTCGCTGTCGCCTCTCGTCCATCTGAGCGAGCGTCCACTCCTTCAACTGAAGTGCTTGAAGTCTTGTACGTTCAAGTCGCTGAGGGTCTTCCCCATCAAACGTTTGGGCAGCCCCGGGAGCGCAGGTTTCCGGTTCAATTGGAATGGCCCGCTCCCGCGCATCTCTTTCGCGTGCTTGGTCGCGTTCAACTGCCTGGAGGTGCCAGTCGTTGCGTAAGGTGAGCATCTCCTTGCGCTTGGCCAGCGCGTCTTCAGATTCGACTTGGATCAGGTATCGCCGAATGGCTTCATCTTCGTCGTCAGCGCGACGTTGTGCCTCGCGTTCAGCTTCATCGTGACGCTTCTTTTCTTCAACTTGGTTTTTGACGCCTGCAATGTCCGCCTAACACACCAAAATGGTAAGTGACCCGCTTCACATTGTTATCATAGTAAAGGCACTCACGCCAATACTACGCAGGCGACCTGGACCAAGCTTCTTCGAGCGTTCTTGCTCACGCTGACGACGTGCTTCAAGTCGCAAGGTCTCCTTGTCTTCCACTACAACACCGACCACCATCTTGGTTTACCTCGCTTGTCGAAGCAAGTTTCCCTTTCTGACACCGGTGATTTGATCAAGCCCACTCGCTCGTGCACGGTCAGAACCAGCTTCCTAACTGTTCGCATTTATTTTTGCCTTTGCCGGAATCAAGGATCTCCAGGTACTGTGATTAGATTGACCTAGTCTTTCGAGCCGTTTCTGAACAGTTGTGTATATCGCGTCTCATACAGTATGATTGATTCTACTCATTACACAAGTTTCCACACCCGTTCATGCGGGTCAAGATTGCTTTATGATCTGATTGTTAGATCCAAAGACAGAGTGGATCGCTCAAACCACCTCTGCTTCATCCTCTTGACTCTTCAAGTAGTCATCAAGCGACATGCCACGCACAAGCACAGGGTTCTTACGACCCAAGATGGCGTCTTCGTCCACGTAGACGGCGGTCACATCTTTGTGATCCGGCAACTCGAACATCGTGTCAATCAACGCACGCTCGAAGATTGAGCGGAGTCCGCGCGCCCCCGTGTTGCGCTTGAGCGCGAGCTCGGCCACGGCGTCCAGTGCACCGTCGGTCGCATGGAACTCGACGCCATTCATGGCAAAAAGAGCTTTGTACTGCTTCACAAGCGAATTCTTCGGCTCCGTCAAAACGTGCACAAGCTCATCCCTCGTAAGACCTGTTGTGCTGACAAGCAACGGGAAGCGACCAATAAACTCTGGAATCATGCCGTACGCAACGAGATCTTCCGGATCAGCACGCTGCATCAGGTTGCCAATTTGCTCCGACTCCTTCATGCGTGTGTTCTTCATCTGCGCACCAAATCCGATTGACGATTTGTGGGTGCGACGCGCGATGAGCTGTTCCAGACCGGCAAACGCACCACCGCAAATGAAGAGGATATTGGTCGTGTCAATCGTGATGTACTCTCCACGTGGGTTTTTGCGACCACCCTTCTCGGGCACATTCACCACACTACCTTCCAGCATCTTGAGAAGCGCTTGTTGCACGCCTTCACCCGACACATCCCGTGTGATGCTTACATTCTCACTTTTTCGGGAGATTTTGTCAATTTCATCCACGTACACAATGCCACGCTGCGTTGCTTCGAGGTTGTAATTGGATGCCTGATATAATTTAAACAACACCGACTCAACATCCTCGCCCACGTATCCGGCTTGGGTCAAGCACGTTGCATCGGCAATCACAATCGGCACGTTCGCGAGTCGTGCAAGCGTCTTGGCGAGCAGCGTCTTGCCTGAGCCCGTGGGTCCAATCATCAGGACGTTCGTCTTGTCGAGCTCCACATCATGCAAGAAATCAAGTTTGTCCTGGGGCAGTTCGCGTTCACCATGACTCAATGTTGACGACTCGACCGCACGATTGCCCGTCGTACTTCGCTTCTCCACACTGTCCATCCAAACTTCTTCAAGCAACAAGCGACGATTCAGACTAGCCAAACCTGGTGTGGAAGAAGATGATGAAGCCGAACCACTCGAAGGATGTGAGAGTTCGTCTTCATCGTCGACAAGTCCTTGGGCTTCAAACATGGCCGCGTTCTGCATCCGTTGCTGAAGTTGTTGTTGTTGTTGTTGCATGGCGGCCGTGCGTGCTGCGGCTTCTTTACGTGCATTCATCATCTCTTGCGCACGCAGACGTTTGTAGTGATTGTACACGCCAACACTCAAGATGCGCTTGACGTTGTCTTGACCAATGACGTACTGATTCAGTCCGTCATAAATCTCGCGTGGCGTCAGCAGACGCTGCCGCAAGATACTGGATCCGGAGCGCATGCCGCTCACGTTGGTGGCGTTGGTTGACGCGAACGCCTCATTAGCCAGTTTATCATACTCGCCGTCCGCTATGCATCACCAGAAGAGTTAGTCTCAGTCTCGACTACAAAATAACAACAAAAACACGAACCATTCATCCGACGACGGAGCAACGCCGGTCCCGAGGTGGAGGAAGTACCAGCACTACCGCCATTGCGTGTCTGCATGGTTGTGCCCAGCAGCGACGACGACAATGAACTCAGCGCCGCTGCGGCCGCCGCATTACGAAACGATGGTTGCGGCGACGGTGGTCGTGTCGGTGCCGCATGGGACGCGGCAGCCTTGACGGCAAAGTGGAGATTGCAGCCCGTGCATTTAACGACATCGCCTTCTTTGAATGCATAGTCGGGTGGTGTTGTTGACTGGGAAGGCGTGCGAACAGCCGACCCAGAAGAGGAGGAGGAGGATGGTGCGTCGGCTGCAAGCGAATCGGCGAGCGCGAGCGACGCGCCGCATTGGGGACAACAGAGCGGCTTGGCGGTGGACGCAGAGGAGGACGGTGTACTGCAGAATGTGCGAATTGACGGAATAAGATTTTGACGGCGGTGGCGGAGGAGCTCATCTCGAAAAGAGCTATTCGTGACGATGGCTGACGTCGACGGCGCCAGAGACACGACGGCGGAGGGGAGGCGGTTGGCGCGGGCAGCACAGACGGCAGCGCGGACCGAAGGACGGCGGATCATATTGGCAGTGGAGCGGAGAGGTGGAGGAGGGTGGAGAGGAGGGGAGAAGACACAGGGCGTCTCGCAGGCGAACGTGCTGGGAGGAGCGAGCGTGTGCCTTCTTGGGCTCTGGCAGCTTGAAGAGGACTGTGGTGCAAAGTTTTTTTGTTTCTTGACACAAGGGTATTTTACGGAGAAAATAATTTGCGAAGAAAACAAAGAAAACGCCCAGCAAAAAAAAGAACAGTGTGGAACGAAACAAACCGGTGAAACCGGTACTATCGTACCAGTAAACGTGGTCCACATAATATTGTATGAAATGACGTGGACCACATGGCTGCGTGTGTGATCCTTAATTTGATATGGCTATGTATATCAATTTACACATTCGTCATGTTGAAGTGAGTTCCGCCTCTGAGTTTGGGCACGTCAAGTCCGAATGCTTGATGGCAACTTCCATGCCATTCAAGTAAGAGTGTTCAGTGAGTAGGATATGCGACGTTGTTCACGTTTCCGGCCTTAATTACTATACTTTGTTCCACCCTGATGATCCATGAAAACGACTCCATCAGAGCGCAGTGGCTCGTTTTTGATCCAACGGGAGAACACGAGTCGGTCGTCCAAGAAACGAGCCATCAACAAAAGATGGTGTTCAATTGCCCTTCGTCACAGCATCTACTAAATGCCATTGATGGATTTGTATCAAGATTATAGAACGAGTGAAGAATCCCTTCCAACAACAGGTATTATAGCTACTCTTCCATCACGTTTGCGCAGTCAAAGAATACTTACTGTGGATGCTCTCGCGTATTTGCTTTTGTTGTCAGTAGAACTGGATGTGCAGGTTGGAAGTGTCTTCGACAAAGTCGCTCAAAACGTTGTGGTGCCACGTCGCCCCCATGAGCTAATCGC
>JAADWU010000695.1:0-10287 GCA_023336255.1 Pythium graminicola | reverse complement strand
TTCCTTATGATCAAGACGGGTATGCGAGGTAATATGCTTGGTCACATCTCGATCTTCTTGGTGGAGGAGGTACGTCTCGTCATTGGCATTGGGGCTCAATGCCAATATCCTAATTTGGAGCGTGTGACAGGCGCATCAAGCGATCCTCATTCTGTACCGAAGATACAGAAAGAATGCGACCAAGCAGCTCCGTGATGGCAAGGGCAAAAAGAAGAAGAAGCTCGAGGAGGAGGAGGAAGAGGACGAAGAAGATGCCAAGCATTTCCTCGAACTCACGGCCAAGAACGCTTCGCGCTCGACACTGGCTGTTGTCACGGGTGGTCTTGGGGCTGCCTTAGGCACGTTTGTGCGTCCAGGTCTCGGCACTGTGATTGGTGCGACCTTGGGCGATACCATTGCGTACATGGTGTAAGCTGCCTCTTTCAAATACAAGCAATGTCGTAAATAGAGGGATGCATCAACAACAGTGTCTGAGCCCATCCATCTCATCGAGTGACTCACACCTACAATGTATCGTGCGTCCATCCGACACGTGACGCCACGGTAAGTTACTTCAAACCTGTAGTATATGGAAAAAGAACCGTAACTTACTTGCAACCTCTTATAAATAATCAAATATGTAATGGCGCGTTTATATATACTATAACAGGCTTTGACTGAGATATTGACACCAAAATATCGCCTAGCAGAGGTTCTAGGGTTTTTCTGACAGGGTTGTCCCAAAGTTTCCGGGAGAGTTCACTTGCTTCTGCACTCAGAAAGCTGGCCCTCTCGCCTGTTGTGAGCCATCATCGCCTCTCTTGCGCGCGGTCGTGATCTCTCTCTCGTGACCCCAGGACTTTCTATTGTATTACTCTCAGTTGTCTCTACCTTAGTGTATTCACGAGTCGTGAAGACGGGAGAGTTCCACGTCGTTTATTAGATCATGACCATGATGGCCGCGGGTGGCAGCGAAATTTATCATTTGGAGACGGTCTCGCTCAACGATGACGATCAGAATGGACATCACTCGCCCGTACTGCTCGACAACCTCGAAGCACAACTGCCCATACACTCAGGTGACGTGACGTTCAAGTCTTCCAAGCATTCGAGTATGCCGACCCCAATAGCCGAAGTCGACGAAGAAGACGAGAACCCGCACCGAAATGGGCGTCTGATCGACGGAGATGAAGATGATGTCGTTGTGGTGGTTGATAAACCACGACCAGTGCCACCCACACTTCCGCCACTGCGTGTGATGGATCTGACCAAACAATTTGGACCGGAAGACGACGATGGCGCCGATTATGTCGACCCGACGCTCTTCTCGCCCGAAGTGTCGCGTCAAGCGATGGACCAAGCCAACCGCCGTGCACGGACGCTTGAGAACGAACTCAAAGAACTTTCAGCGCTGGAGCAAGTAACAGGAACAGCAAGCCCCATCAAGATCACACCACTCGAGGCGGTAAACATCATTTCGAGTGCTTTTGTGACCTCGATTGCCAAGGCCAAGGCAATCGTGACCGGTCAGGATGCCGAGTATGATTTGCTTGGCAATTCTTCTCCTTCCAACAAAATGGATGATCTGGACACGGATGGTGACGGTCTGCAACTGAGCCCGGACGCATCGAAAGGAGACGGAAAGCATTTCCAGACACCTCGTCTCAAGCCAGCACTGAAGCGCATTTCTGCGTACTCGGCCATTGACGACATCAAGCAACCGCAGAACAAGCCGCGACGGGTGATTTCGTGGCATGATGATGTGCTTGATCAAGATGAAGAGTTTGTGGACGACGGAGAAGATGACGACGAGTCAGAGATGCTCATGGTGAACGGTGGCAGTGGTGGTAATAGCGCAATAGCAAACCGACAAGCAACACCGCGTAGCAAGAAGAAGCGAAAGAAGTTGGTACGCAGCATGATGCGGAGATTGACCCCGCGAGAGAAAGAAGAGCTCTACAGATTACGTCCCGATCTCATGATTGTCCCGAACTGGGCACAGAAGTACCGAGAAGAAATGACCGAAGCCGAATCGTCGCGATGGAGCTTTTGGTTGTTTTCAATCATTGGCACACTTGTCGTGCTGCTGGTGATTCTGATTATGCTGATCGCACGTGAGAGTGGAGGCAGCGTCAAGAACTAAGAAGCGCGCTATGAGCACTATCGTCTCCTGATCAATCAGTGGCTTTGATATCATGGAGAGACGTGGGCTCGGTCGCAATCGCAGCAAGACCCAGTGTAGAGATTCTGCTTCTTCGCGACTGCATGGGGTTGCGTTTTTGGTACTTTATGGACAAGCATGGTCCCACCTAATACAAGCTTTTATTTGCCCTTCACTGTTTGTGGCTCTCTATATAGGTGTGAAAAATGACCATGAGAGGAAGCGCAAGCGTACGAATAGGAAAATGTCATTCTTGTAGGGCGAGGTTATCGGCAACACGTTGCAGGCTATCGGGGAACCGACGCGACCCAAGATATCTCGTGTCAACCTCGTCTCCAAGTCGATTCTTCTTGTACGGGGGTTATCTGAGAAGACGTTTAGTGGTGGCCGTGCTTGAACGTGCCGTTCACACGCTGCCAGTACTTGGACTTCTCTTTGTCCTCCTCTATACACACAAACAACATTATCAGTCTCATTCTCCTCCAAATGCCCAAGAAACTCTCGCAAGAACGTACGCGTCGCGCCACGTGCCGGGAGCACACCAAAGAGCACAAAGGAGACAGCCGCACCGACGAGGAACGGACGGAACATTGGGCGGTTCGCCTCGTAGGCGACGAACTGCGCAAACGGGAGACGATGCCAGCGCACGACCTTGCCGCTCATGATTCTTACTTGCTGGGGGTTCTCGGCGTTGTGGAGCTGAGGGGAGGGCGCCAGACAGCCACACAGTGCTACTGCTGATGACCCTAATACAAGACGTTTTGGGAGATCGGATATAACATCGAATTTTGTAGAAATTGCCGAAATGAGCAGTGATTGGTTGTTTATTCAGGGTGGATCTCAACACAAAGACCCACCCAACGAGGGGGAGCGCGTTTTTGTGTCGCTGGTCTATCGAGCGGTTAGGACCCGTCGTCAGATTTCCGCCGGTCTCCCGTAGCACAGAACACCCGATATGAGCCTTATCACGCAGACGCTTCGTGCCCTCAAGACTGGTACGTGCATCTGTGTCAACTAAGAGGCTTGCAATCGGAAACGCACTGTCCGTGTGCATCGAATGCACCTACTTGGGCGGCTTCAAGTGTCCTAGATCCAACGATCTCACGTGTTTTCTTCTGCCCACTAGCCCGTCCGGCCGTCGCTCTTCGCCCGGCGACGCGCGCGTTCAGCGCCGCGGCTCCTGCCTCCAACGATGATGATGAGGTTGTTGTCCCGGAACTCCACATGTCGCTTGAGTGGGTGTTGACGTCGCCCCCGCCACTCCATCAGTTTGACGAGGCTCCGATTGTCGTGGAGACCTACGGTCCGATCGACCCGTTCAACCACCACTAACTCTAGTGGACGATCTCCGTGTGGCATGACGTTTGCTCGCGTCCAATCCACAGCCTAGTATCTATTTGCTTGCCTGTCTGTTTCACATCCAGAGAGCTTTATTTTGTGGGCAAAAGAGATTGGGAGGTTGTGCAGAGTTGACTGGATCGCGATCTTAACGTAAATACATCCATTAAACGTCATGTACGTATCAGATGTTGAAAGACATGTATTGCAAAAGTACGTAAGCACGTAGGAACAATCGTTTATCTGCGCCAAGTCTCCTTCATGAGTTTGATGTCGGCGAGATCGTCATTCAAAATGTTGGTCAAGTGTTCCAAACCTTGACGTTGCTTGTCAAGGAACTGGTAGATCCGCTGGAGATCGGCAGGACTCATTTGATGCGACGGTGGTACGGGAGTTGCATCTTGAATACGTTGTAACGCAATCGCATCGTTCAGACGAGCTTTATACTGACCTGGTGCATCGAGAAGAGCCTGGAGCTTTTTCAATGCCATCCTACAAGACACCCGCCATCATTAGCCATCGATTTCAATGATATCGGAACTGTCAACGTACGTCAAGTTCATTTCCTCTCGCTGGAGCGGCTTGCCCAAGTTCTGCAAGAACTCGATATCCTTCATGATCTGGAGGAAACACGAGAATTCACTGAGTGTCATCATAAGAATGACTATACAAGTAGACCACTGTACCTTGACAAGCATGTGTGCGAGCTGAATGTGTTCATGACGACACTTCTCCAGCTTCTCTTCGGTCGCACGACTCGTCTTTTCCATTTCCTTGAGTTGCGATCGCAAGTCGTCTGTAAATGTGTTGTACTTTTCCGCATAATCTTGCTGCACTTGGATCCGCTTGAGGAGATCCTTGAACCCTGTGATCGGGACTGGCACACAATTTAGTGGATCCGGATTATCCTGCTCTGCTTGCTCCCACAAGCGTTCACTAATGTGTGAAGGACGGACGTAGAGATGGCGCTGCGATGGATCAACGGTATTGTACATGAGAAACTTGAACCGCGACTGCATGGGATCCTGGTACGCGTACTTGACTGAATTCAGCTGTGCGACCGCGGCGTCACCACCCATAATAATCGGTGCAGGCGTTGTGACGGCCGCTGGTGCAGCACCAAACGTAGATGTTGTGGCAGCACCAAGGGTTCCAAAGCCCGTCGAGTTGGTGGCGGGTGTCGTCCCAAAGCCAAAGCCTGTTGTGCCGGTGGACCCCGTCCCAAATCCAAAGCCGGTGCCTGCTGGCTTCGCGCCGAACGCCGATGTCGTGCCGGTAGTTCCGGTACCAAACCCGAAACCTGTGGATGGAGCAGTTGTGCCAGTACCAAAGAGCGATGGCGTCGCAGCAGGAGCAGCGGCCGCACCACCAAAGCTAAAGCCGGAAGTCCCCGTCGTCCCTGTAGTCGCCGTCGACGTACCACCACCAAAGCTAAAGCCTCCACTTGCTGATGCTGGTGTTGAGGTCGCTGGGCCAAAGCCAAAGCCGCCACTTGCCGCAGGTGCTGTTGTGTTGGTCGTCGTACCACCAAACGAAAAGCCTGTGCTTCCAGCCGCGGGCGCAGCACCAAAGCCTGTTGCAGCCGGTGCAGGCGTCGTCGTTCCGCCACCAAAACTGAAACCGGTCGATGCTGGTGCTGGGGTCGTTGCACCACCAAAGCTAAAACCCGTGGCGGTTGGGGCCGCGGCTGTTGTGGTTCCACTACCAAAGTTGAAGCCCGTGGACGCTTGCGCTGCCCCCGCAGCGGGTGCACCAAATGAAAACCCACCAGGCTTGGCACCCGTTGTTGCACCAAACATTGTCGTTACAGTCTGTAGTCACTCAAGTCAGAACAAACAGCCCTTCACAACATCAACAATGCACCATTAATCGTACCTGAGGAGGTTTAGAGAAACAACAAAAACACACTCGTGCTCTATATGATTAGATCAATACAATGAGATTGGTCTGGATGGCAGCAGATCGCTTGTCTTCACGTAAGCGACGCTTTATCGAGCGATCCCGTTTGCTGCTTTCCCGCCCGCGCTTTGACAAACCCAAATTTCCACTCCCCAACCAACAAGGCAGTTGTCTAAGTTCGCGTAACCGTATTTAGGGAACCTCATAGTAAGTACGTTCTAAGTTCGATTTTGAACATGATGGATCTTGGCGAAGAAACGACATTGTAGTTGTGGGCGAAGAAATCCATCGTTCTTGAGGGACAAAGCCGTCGTCAAATGGTGATTCGTGATGGTAGCGACGTCAAGTGGCGCATTGCGTCGCGTGTGTTACCCGTAGGTGAGCACGATCTCGTACTCTCGCCCATCGATCCCGAGCAGCTCCATCCGCTTGTCGTATTACCCAAAGCTACCAAACCCATTGCTGACACGATGCCAGTGGCTTCCACAACGCCACCAGAATCCATCGTGTATCCAAATGTCAAAGAAGAGACGCTGAAGACGGTCCCCAGCAGTACGACAACAGAAGTTGTGGCATTGGAAGCGGGGGAAGTCGATCCATTGGGGGCATTGGCAATGGGTCTTTCATTGGAAGATGGTATGGGAGTGTCAAAGACGACGACATCGAACCCCAATGAGAATTTCGCGCCATTGGATCGAACGACGTCGTTCAACAGTACTGATCAGTCGTATGGGACGATCAAACACTTGTGGACAGCCCATAAAGACCGTGTGTTGGCCAAGCTTTCGGATGAAACGTTTACTATCAAAGCGGTTCGTAAATCCTTCACGACAGCGACGTTTGAGATCGTTTGCTGACTGTTAGTTTGCTTGTGATGGGTGTAGAGTATGTTGGAAACGAATGATACAGAGGGTACGTTCTTTGGCTCCTGTCACGAACACGGAAAGCTTCTCACACAAATTTCATGATTATACAGGAGAACTCTCCTATGTGTCCACTTCCGAGTACCAATCACGTGACGAAGACGGATCGACAACGGCTTCTGCCGATGGAACTGCTGTGATCCGCAAGTCCCGTGCCCGTCTCGAACAATTAGAGCGACGGCAGTCATCTGTGTCGGGTTCCTCGAGTTCCAATCGAGCAAGCACCGTCAAAATTACACAACGCGAGTACGTTACACGGCTCAAGCAGATGCAAGCCGATTTGGTTAAAGCCTGGCAGCAAAATATGAAGGTTCAAGCATTACGGATTGCGATCAAGTGTGTCAAACAACTCAGTGACACGTCGTCGGCACCCCAGTTGTACCCACTTGCATTCGTCCTTGTCACTGATATACTGGACGAGTTTGGACGGCTTGTGTTTGCACGTATCAAAGCTCGAGCGTCCGAAGATGAGAACGGTCAGCCACTCCCCACACCTCTGGGTGAACGCTTCACGAGCGACGAAGTCAATATTCACGCCAAAGAAACGTGTCGAAACTGGTTTTACAAAACGGCGTGTATTCGAGAATTGTTACCTCGGATCTACATTGAGATTGCGTTATTACGAAGCTATCGGTTTCTCGGCGATGGTGAGTTTCCACAAATTGTCGCCCGGTTGTCGAACATGATCAAGTGAGTGGAAATGCATGGTGTTTTGTTTGACCGTGGGCTAACGGGGTGTTTTATGTGAATCAGGGGCGTTGGGGAGCCGATGGTTGCACTGTATACGCGTCTTTATCTGGCATTGGCAAGTACTGAATTGGTGCCTTCAACTGAGAAAGCGGCTGTCCTCAGTAGTCTGTACGACTACTTTTTCGCTTTCCAGCAGTATCAAGATCATGGCAAGCTCACACAGTTTCTCCAAGACCAGAATCTCACGCACAGTGATTATTTTGCTCTCCACTCGCCGGCCGTCGAGTGGTTGATGAAGTGCACAGCGTACGATGCCAACAATGATGTGTTTGAAGCGCTTCTGGATCAGTACAAGGAATATTCGGACAATTCGATGGTGCTCAAGCACCTCTGCGAGTCGTTTAGTGCGTCAAGCTATGCTGCCGACCCCCTCCGGATTTTCTATCTCATGCGAACAGCTACGCCTTCCCAGTTTTCGAAGTGTCACCTGTACAGTGTGCTTGCAGTACAGCTTAGCAATGCGCCAGTCGTTGGCTCGGGAAACAAAGATGCTAAATTGCGATTCCTCAACGAAGTATGGAGTTCTATCACAGCCCAAGAAGACATTGAGATGTACATGGAATGTGCTGCTGCGTACATGAAATTGATTGTTGCCCATTACACCCATCGCGAAGCCACGATTTTGCTGAGGGATATTATGCGTCACCTCAACTCGACCACACCAGACGAGCTGACGCCAAAAGTCTACAATCTGTTGGGTGCCTTTATTGAGAATGTGGTGTACGGAGCACAGCAGCACGCCGACTTCTTCACTCGACTGATCCCATCAGGTGAGTTTTTGCGTTTGATGGGAATGTTTCGCCGTGAAGCAAGTGTGGGGGTCGCGAAGAAGGTGCTTGAAGCATTTGTAAACGCAAGTGAACACCAGTCGACCCAGCTCAATAGTTTTGCTGGCCTTCGCCTTCACGTCGTTGGGCCCGAAGCTGCTGTTGCCCATACGCTTTTCGTCATTTGCTGCCGCGTTCACGATGCTCTTGATTCATTGAGCACTGCTTCAGAGCGTAATGATGCTACAAAGGACATTGCTGCATTCATTTCGCGGCTTGGTTATGCACGAAATTCGTCAGCAAAAGGCTCAATCATGCCATCTTCAAATCTTCAGACCACGGATGCTGAACTTCAGGAAGAGGAAGAGGCGTTGCTCATGTTTTACATTGACTGTCGTAGCGCCTTCTACAAACTCGAGCCAATTAAGTCGGTCCTTACCAAGTGTGTGATTGCACTGGCGATGCGCGTTCGAGAAAGAATGCTGGCGGGTGGGAAATACAAGAACGGGCTACTCGTGAATGATCGTCGACGGGATTTTATCAAATCGTGCCTTGCGTATGCTCACATTACGATTCCATCGATCGAAGAAGTGTTTTCACGACTCGAGTTGCTCGCACTGTGTGCGAAAGCAGCACTTGTCAACAATTGTCTACCTCAACTCGAAGCTTTTGTGAAATCGGCAATTCTTCTAGTCGCCGATCTGAACTATATACAAGACACCAGCGATACACACGACAGTACCGTTGGTTATGACGCTGTCTCTCTCGATGCGACCGATACCAATACGGATCCGCTATTTTCTGTGATTAAGGAATTGGTGACAATTGTGACCTATACACCATCCACTGTCGACGACGAACCATTCTATTTTGTGGAAGCGTTGCGAAAAGCGCTGTTGGAGCGTATGAAGTGGGACGATTCGACGTCCATCCCACCTGATCGTATCCGACTACAGGCCATTTCATGTCGAATTCGCACTCTCATTGTGCTTACACAACTCTATGCAAGCTGGGGACAACCTCGACTACCACGTCGTGTTGAAGGTGTCGATTCAAACGATGTCCTGTACGGTGTTGATGCTGGCTTTCAACAGCAAACGCAGCGTCTATTCAGTGGACTCTTAGATCAAGCCGTCCGTGATATCGATGCCTTGGCGACGGCCACGCCCATGACGAGTTGGGAGGTTGCTGCTACACAAGCCGAGTTGTTGTTGGAACTGGTCTTGGTCGTGGTGCCGTTTCTATCGTTTGATGAGCAAGGACCAGATGATCAAGGAGATCTGGTAGTACCAACCGAGCAGGAACGTCAACCAAAGCGAGGACGCAGTGGTGCCACGTTGCTTCGTAAATGCCTTGCACTCGCACGAGAGAAATCTCGAGCAGTTACGGTGGAAGCTTATCGACAGCCCCACGAGAGGAAGGCCGTTCGTACCGAAGTGCTCTCGACGAAACTATTGGAGGTGAGAATGTCATTGCTTGCCTATGTGCAGTACCACCAAAAGAAAAGGGCTCTGTTGTACTCGACTGCTGCCCGTGAAGCACTCAACGCACTGGAGACTAGTCTTCATAACATGACGTAGAACTGCATGTGATGGTAGCAACTCCAGATTCAAGGTATCCCTGAATTCATTAATTTTGTTTTTTGGTTTTTTTGCGAGCGTCCTACATGCAATGATGTGGGAGGAACGTTACTTGCCACCCTTCTTACCACCCTTCTTGGTGGTCTCTGCGGCTGGCGGGGCTTCCTTCTTCTCGACTTGTTTCTCACCACCCTTCTTGTCGCCCTTCTTATCACCACCCTTTGGCATCGTTGTAGTTGTTACGAGTGTCTTGAGTCCGTCGGCTTTGGAAAAAGCTGGAATGACAAGATCGTGTGTGAGGCCTTCGCTGTCTTGGCTCCCCAACCCAACGGCACACCAACGCGACTCTTTACCACTCGGTGGTGGTTTCTTACCCCGTACGCTTCGAGAAGATTCGAGTGTCGACTCGCTGGTCGTTTCGGCATGCAACTTCAACATGAATCTGTGACGTGTGACAACCTCCATCTGAGAAATGACTTCTACAATAGTGTCCGATCCACTTCCAGTCCCTATACCACACCAGTCAGTAATTGAGACAACCTTTGCTCTCGATGGAGCAGTGATATCCGTTGCGGATAAGTAGTTCTCAAATCCAGTGTCATACAATACGATTGGCAAGAACTCAGTGGTGGTGATAAAAAGGGGCAAGGACAACAAGCAAAACGACAGGAGACACCATCATCACGAAAGGCAATAAGAAAGGCGACTAGAAAACGAATTATCCGTAGTGACAGGATCATTATCATTCGTACATACGAGGTCAATCTCATCAGGCGTAATGGATAATGTGTCCCATAGCTGTCACGAGAGCAATCAGTCGTCCTGTTCCTGATCAATAGAACAACCAACGACGAAACTGATCTAGAAATGTCTAGTAGACGATCGAGGGT
>JAADWU010000694.1:0-10307 GCA_023336255.1 Pythium graminicola | reverse complement strand
GATTGGGATATGATTGGTCGAAATCTGTTTTTGAATGAAATTTTCTGCTCCCTTCCTCTCTTCTGAGAACTTTGCCTAGAAAGAAAGCCGTTCGACAAGGCGACGACAGTCGGGGCTACAAACATCCAGTCACGGGAACAGGAGCGTTGGACGGAAAGCGAGTGCGTTTCTTCGGCTCGTGCTTGGTCTGGCAGAAACCCAGTTGGCTGACGAGAGCAGCAGAAAAGAGAGAGTGTGGCTGCGTCCTCAGTGCCGACGACAGCTGGTCAGGTCTGTTCGGAGAGGAAGAGAAGAGCGAGCGCGAGTCACGGGTACGGTACACTGCTATCCAGAGCCAACCCCACAGTGCACAGACGGTCTAAACGCGATAGCCGTCCCCTAAATTCCTTCGGCAACGCAGGAGAAAGCAGCAGCACACTGACGATTGACGACGAGCAGTAGATCAATCCTCCCCTCGGGCGTCCCCACTGATCGCCCCGTAAGCATCTAACCACAACAAGGAGGAAAGACCACCACCCTCAACGCACACACAGGTAGGCCAGGCATGCAGCATCAATGACGAAGACATGGTCTAAATCGCCGATTTGTTCTCTTGATAGACCATGAGCGCCACAAACGACCGCCGGTGGAGCCTCGCACGCGCGACTGAATTCTTCTCGGGCGACGGCAAACCCGATATGTAGGTTTTCACTCATACTCCGAGCAAGAACATTCCACTGACTTTATTTCTCTCGATATCTAGGCTCGACATTCGTGGTATGACGGCTGTCACCAAGGGCGCGACCGGTAAGCGTGATAAATTTCGCAAGAGCGTCTCGCGTTGTGGTGTCGCGATTTATGGGCCGAAACATTCGCAAAGTGCTGAGCTCACGGCGGCCACGGGGGCACGAGAACGTATTTTCATCGAAGATCCACGTGCCCCATGTCTCACGATCGACTATGCGAACGACGCCTACCGTCTTTTGCCATCGTCGGAAAAGTTTTCTGCCCACACGGGCGTGTGTCAGATCCTCGGGACTAAATGTATTCGTGGCGGGAAACACCGCATCAAGGTTGGTGACATAATACGGTTTGGTTCGGTCGGATTGTTGGTCACGGAAATTGACACGGCTGGTCTTGGTCCGAACGATGCGTCGTTGTCGCCAAGTGAAATCAATAGTCTGATTCAACGTGTGATTTGTCATGATGAAGCTATTGCCGATGGTGTCGATAGTGGCCTCGATACGGATGATGACGCGGGTGACGCATCGGGGAATGATGAAACCAAACCACGTGCGTCGACCCAGCGTCAATCGACATCGGCCATGTGCTATGTTTGCTACGACGAGAGCGAAGAAGGGAACCCGCTCATTGCGCCATGCAAATGCGCTGGGGATACCAAGTACATTCATCTCAATTGTCTCAAACGCTGGAACACAAATGGGGAAAAGAATGAGATTTGTACGGTCCTTGATGAGTCGAACGCACGTACGTGTTCAATTTGCAAGTCTCCATATCCTTCTAAGACCAAGTTACCCAATGGCAAGTACATTTCACTCTTGCCCGATCGGTTGAATCCCCCCAGTATTATGTTTCAAGTGGTCACTAAACACTCGTCGTCGACGCTCAACCTTTCGACACGGTACCAACTGAGTTACAAGATGTTGCTTGAAAATGACATTCATCGTCCGCTCATGGTCGGACGGTCCTCACAGTGCGATCTCGTGCTCAAGTACCGCACGGTCTCGACCATTCATGCCGAAATTCACTACGCCAAGGGTGAATTTTTCCTCAAAGACGCAGGCTCGTCGAATGGTACACTGCGGTACATTTACCGACCACTCACTCTCCACAACAACCAGTCACTGCATGTCAAGTTTGGACGCACAGTGCTCTCGATCAAGCCGACCAAGAAGATTCGTCTACCGCACTTTTTCGGTGGTGGCAATGGCCATGGCCATAGCAGTAGCGGTCGATTGGACGGATTTGAGGACGATGACGACCATTTTACGACTCCGACGAGCGCACGGCGACCGGCACCGTCGGCGTTTCACCTCCCTCACCAGTCGACGTTACCGCCAACGTCCTCGAGCAACATGGCCCCACCGTCGTCATCGTCCCAATCGGCTGCCAATGCCACCCAGCACCAGCAAAACGTCCACGCCATGCAGAGCCAGTTCCAGAATTTGGATTTGTAGTCAAGCGCGTGTCCAGCATTATCAGACACCCACGAGCGTGCGGAGAGCGCTATTGTTGCCAAACGGAACGGACAGCGTTGTCGTGTTTGTTTAACGCTTGCGCGTGGTCTTTATATTCACTTTCTTTTTGAAAACCGTGCCGATACTACTCTTTTTGTGTTTTGTATGTCCAGATTCGGCAACTTACATCGATTCGCGCGCTATCAGGCTAGTCATCGGCCATGTTGGATTCCATCACGCTGCGTGCCATGGTTTGGAGCATGGCCTGCTGGAAGCGAGCGGCGAGACGAGGGTGCTGCCTTTGCATTAGTGCATATTTGGGCTTGCTGAGGAAGAAGAGAAACGATGCAGATTTGGCTTGGGCGGTAAAGTTGTGTCGTGAGTGGAGAATTAGCTCACTGGCCCCGATCATTCCACCTTGGCACACCCGAAGAATGCGTTTACGACCCGAGAAACCAGGGCCCATGCCTTCATGAACACTGGATGGCAAGTACACATCGATTTTTCCGTAACCAACAAAGTAGGTCCCGGCTACGGATTGTCCAGCGCGATAGATACACTCGCCAGCTTCCTTGACGACAGGCTCAATGTACAAGTCCCCAATTTCCTTGGTCAGGACATCGTCACGCGTCTCAGCGTTTTCCGAGTGGTCGTCAAGTTGCGGAAGCAATTCGTCTAGCAACTGCATGCGGCATTTTGTCGCATCGCCGTCGTCATGTGCTGAGCTCTGGCTGAGGGGGAACAAGCCTTCCGCCACAAGAATTTCGTCTTCACACCACTCAAGAGCCTTGTCTAGCGTCGCAAACACGAGTGAGCCTAGTTCGTGGTCGTCGTCATCATCGTCCGTAATCTGGTCCACAATCACGCCGTGGACACGCAGGAGCTTTTCGATCGCAGGGGGTACGTTAGAGAAGATCAACGCAATGCCATGCTGAGTCAAGAGTTGTTTGGTCGCATGGAAGCAGCTACGCACGGCCGTGGCGTCCACACCTCGGACACGCTCAAAGTCCAGAATGAAGAAACGCGTACGCACGGCGTGGAGCGACCCGGCGTTATGACTATGAAAGCTGAGGTCCACCCCGCCCCCAAATCCCGGTGTCCTGGCGTAGCGACTCGACTCGAGTGTCATCAATGCGTCGTTATCGTCTGCTGCCGTACGTGATGGCAAAGGAGGCGAGGCATAAATCCCATTTCCAGTTACTGGAGTCTCGTGAACGTTGAGAAGCACGTGCTTACGAACTTCTTCCATCATCTTGACCGAACTCCCAAAGAAGATAAAGCCGTCCAACTCAAGGGTGACAATCGAGAGTCGCTCACGCTGGAGCAAGTCACGTTCATGAAGATTACGCTCGACGCGACTGCGTTTCATGACACGTTTGACCGATGCAACTGCGATGTATGACCAGATAAAGTTGAACGCCGCAATGATGATACCGAGGACGATGCCCACTTCGAGATTGGTTACGTTCATGATGAGGAATGTACACCACACGATAAAGTATTCGCTCGGAAGCATTTTGTGACGGGCGTGCCACATCCACTCCGTCATTAAATCAGCAGCAATCATGGTCTGCAAGGCTCCAAAGAACATTTTGGGCACGTATGCAATGACCGAAAACGGCAACAACACAATCACAACTTCGAACAGCACAATCAGCACGCCGTTGAGTCGTGAATTAAGGTTGGCACGCATCGTAAAGATGGTCTGTGAGAAAATGTATGAGCCCGTAAACCCACCCGAGAGCCCCGAGACGAGGTTCGAGAGGCCGACGGTCTGGAGTTCATGGTTGTGATCAAGGGGTTCACCGAGTGCCATTTCCACTGCCGCCACATCGAGCGATGACGAGAAGGCGACAACAAAGTACATGGCGATCCACGTCGGCAATTGCGGGAGTAAATAGTGGGCATCCATGAGCTTAAAGTTGTAGAATGAGTAGATTTCGAATATCGATCGTGGCTGATCGGGCTGAGGTGCGACCCAGCCAGCAGCACGTGCATCCTCCAGCGAGATTCCGAAGACAAGTAGCACGATATAAAACACCACGAGGATTGCAAACATGCAGCCAGGAAGGATTGCGACATGGTCGGAATGTGAGAGCACATAGAACACCACGAGACCAGCCAGTACGCCTGGTGTGATCAGTAACAGCGACTCGGAGTTCATGAGTTGTGGCCAATCCGAAGGGTCTTTGATAGTTTTGTTGGACATCATGCTCAAACCGGCCTCTAAACAGTAGAAGCCAATGTAGGCAAGGTATCCACCCACCACTGGCATTGGCAGATACTGTACAAAACTTGCAATCTTGAGTTTCCCAGTGATGATCAAGGCAATGCCCAACAACGCCGTCGAGGTTGCGAGTGTAAAGAGCGTCGTCGCAATGACTTCATCCATTGAAAAGAACTCACTTTTCATACGCAGCGCTTGAACAATCGATGATGCCATGGCCGAGAGGAAGATCAGACCGGCATCTTGTACTTGACCTACGGCAAACGGCAGCGAACTCGAAAAGGTAAAACACACTTGATGTACGGCAGCCGACGTGAGCACGAGTTTGATGAGGTCGGCCATGTACGGCTGGAATGCCGGATCGCGGAAGATGATCTGTGCAAAGCTGATCATGACAGGGATACAAATCGTCGTGTTGAGTAGCCCATAGAGTCCAATCTTGACGGCACGACCACGTGTATCGAGCGCCCCAACACTGGAGGAATCACCTTCAATGTGCACAATTGGCAGCATTTCTTCTGGTGGAGACGCACTGGCACCTTCACTCCGTCCGCCCAACAAACGCGCCAAATTGTACGAGTGCTTGGGCGTGCGGGTGTGGTCTCGTGGTCCAGCCGCTGCTTTGGACGGTTTCTTCGTGGCTGGCTTGGCGGTCGAGAGCGGTGGTCTGCGGATGTGGAGCTGGGGTGGGAGTGACCCATAGCTCGCGCTCGTGGCATTGATTGGTGACTCGACCGTGTGGGCCGATCGCGCCAGCCGCGAGGCGCGCAGCATGCGTGGCGTTCGAGCCGTGGCCCCGGTCGAGTCCATCGAGGGGGGAGGGAGGAGGAGGGGGAGGAGGAATGAGGGAAAGGGAGGAAGTCGAGGAATGAATGGTCTGTCACACGTGCAAGAGAGGCGGCAAAACGAAGAGCGATCAATCAAAATCCATGGAGCCATTACTTTATGTCAGCTCGTGTGGGCCACACTGGTTGAACATCCGGATGGCTCAGAATAGAAGACCCCGTCTCTACCCCAGTAGTTGAGTGAGAGACTTTCGTGTATACTGTTCTGCTTCTCCGGATGATAGTATACACTCGAAAAAATGCCATGGCACTATTTTTGTTGTGTCTGTTTCGGTGCAGGTGGTTGCAAGGCAACTTGAACCCGTTGCTGACGACTGGCAACCATCAGACCACTAGGTGACACGTCCGCAGCCGTCGTACGCGTCGAAGTTCATCTCTACGCACCATCCAAAGATCTCAATAGCGAGAAGAAGTATGAGCGCATCGCCTCGCGGTCTCGCGGGAGCGAAAGACGCCGAATTGGCGGCACGGCGCGCTCGAGAAGAAGCCGTCGATGTGCAGAGTATTGTCCACGACATAGCTGCAGGCAGTGATGATGATGATGACGACGACGAGGAAGAAGTCACCACGCGTGTCTACGAAGTCGAATTAGCCAATGGGGCGTCACCATGGGCGACTGCGTTTCTTGAATGTGCGTCCGAAGGTGATTTAGTGACGCTCACGAAACTGCTGGACGAGGGCAAAGTCGAGATTAACGATGTCGACGTTGACGGCTTTACGGCGGTGATGATCGCTGCGGCCGAAGCGCAGAATGATGTCGCGATGGAGTTACTACGACGTGGCGCAGACGTTGGGATCCGCACGCACGAGATGCGATCGACGGCGTTGCACTTTGCCGCTAAGGTGGGTACAGAACGGAAACAACTGTGGACATGGGATCATCCATGACAGTGGTGGATTGTCTAGAGTGGTGCAGCTCAAGTGGTGGAGGCTATTTGTCAGCACGACCCGCAACGTGTCGATGCCCAGAATCTCGACGGAGGTAGGGCGATGGTGCATGGGAAGGTGTGGACGACTGATTCATCAACGTTTCTACATGATAGATACTCCGTTGATATGGGCGTGTACGGAAGGCCGCGCAGATGCTGTGCGGGTATTGATAAAGTATCATGCGAACGTAAATGCTGTGGGTCACCGTGGAATGTCAGCACTGATTTGTGCAGTCATGATGCGTGAGGATGACGACTCGGACGACGACCAGAGTGATGGAGAAGACGTCGCAGCCACGGACGCCGACCGCGCCGAGATTGTCAGGATGCTGCTGACCAAGTACGTATATGCGAGAGCGAAATCTACGCGGTCCCTTACATTGAATTTGCCGCAGGAACCCAAAACTCGTCAACTACCAAGACCGTGATGGCAGCACCGCCATGCACTTGGCAGCATCGCATGGCTATCTGCAATGTGTTAAGACGTTGCTTGAGTTCGGTGCGGACATCACGCTGCGCAATGCTATTGGTCAAACTCCGTTGGAAGAAGCCGAGGAGACAGGAGTTGCGTGTAAGAGTGGCGATTGTATTGCACATTTGCGTATGGTCTGGAAAAAACTGGAAGAAGAAGCGTCAGCACGTATGATGGCTATGCTTGAAATGGAAGACTTGTCTCTGAGGCAAGCAAGTGCTGGACCCCGCTCTGCCAAGAAAGCCAACAAGAAGAAACAGAAAAAGGCAAAACAACGACGAGGGAGCAAACCCACTACTGGCGGTTCCACCCCGGTAGAAAAGGCCCCCGAAGACAAGGGAGAGGTTTCAAGTGGAGAAGGGAGCACTGACGAAGAGCCTGATCACAATGAGAAGAAGGTGGACGGAAGGGATCCTGTCGAAACCGCCTTTGTCAGTTCTCAGTCGACTCCAGAAGAGTCGATCTCTGCAACCACAGGAGATGTTGTCCACTCAGAAGAACACGACGCAGGCCAGCCTCAGGACGGAGGAGTGTGGACGACCGTGGGGCGGAAGCATAACCAGTATCTTTCGCAAAAAGCAGTCGAAGCAGGCGCAAGTGAGAGACCAGATCAAGTCATAAGCGCAAGTGTTGTTCAAGCTGAAGTATTGGAGCCCAAAGTGGCAACTAGTAGGTTGAATTGTGCTGTGCACTACCGTCAAGTTTTCTCACCAACATTACGTTGTGCAGAGGTCGCTCCAGTTAGCCCACGCTCAAAAGTATCTCAGTCGGCAAACTCGGCAATACGTGCTCAATCTGAAACCAAATCCGATGTGATAAAATCAAGTGAGAAATCAGCTGTGAAGAGTGAGTGAGAAGGATGGCTGAGTCATGTGATTTTTCTCCACATTTGACTGACATGGACGCATTTTATGGTTGCAGCTATGTTAGATGGTTACGCCGCACATTCTAAGCAAAAAAGCACGAATCCTGTAGCTGTCTCTCCCACGGTGGAAGGCGGTTCCATTCCATTCGTTTCTGCACCGCAATTGGTACCTGCCGCACCCACAGCGGCTCCCCCGATTCGAGATCATGTTCCTGCACCACCATTGGTACCTGCCGCACCCACAGCGGCTTCCTCGATTCAAGAACCTCACGTCAATAGCCCGTTTAGCACCTTCCGTCGTTTGCACAATACTAGCCGACTTTATGAACGGTATGAGCGTTCTCCACAAGCTGCGACCGAAACATTCAGCCGCAGTCGATTCGCTTCCAGTGGATTCGACTCGACAAACTCGTCATCAATATGGCGGACGTCACCAACACCTCGTATGTCTACCCCATCGTTTACCCTCGATTCGGGTAACTTGGCCCAGTCAGCAACGACTTCAAGCCATGGAGATGTGAGAACGCCTTCTATGGCTGGCATGTGGAGATATACGACCCCGAGTACGTATCAATCGTACGATCGAGGCTCGTTGTACTCGTCGAAGAAGCACCAGATGAATGATCGCATTGAATATCGGCCACAGCACGCTGCCCCAGATTTGTTACTTCGGTCTTTGTGTTGTGGGTTGTGCGGCGAGCTCGTGAACGACAACCTCCAGTGCAATAACAACAAGGAAGGCACACAGTGTCTCCAACTCTACTGCAGCGCTTGCCTCGCTCGAGCTGGTACCAACGCTTCACCGTGTGTCAAATGTGGACTATTTATCTACCTTCCTGATATGAAGCGCAATGACTTCGCTGAAGCTCAAGCCACTGCAACGGCGCTTTCATCTCGTACTACGAATATTCGCCACCAGGATCCCGACATGTATGGTCACATGCGACTGCTCATGCGACGAGTAAGTGACCGAGTTCAAGTAGCAGATGTGGATCCCTATTATCTAGTACCAGGTGCCAACCTTGGTACATTGAGCGTTGGTCAACTGGACGCGTTGGAAGAAGTTCATCTAGCAGCATTGCAGCAAATTACACAAGCACGAGTGGAAAATGCTCGTCAGTTGGAGCGACTTCGTATGGAAGAATGGCTCAAAACCCAGCGCGACGTCTTTCAGTTCGCATCCACAACGTCATCCCCCTAGCCAGCGTGACAACACATTAAACCAATAGACAAGACTCAATGACTGTTCACGGTTGTGTGTTACTTAGGCATGCAACGCCGGTGGCGTGGAAATTCCAACGTTTCCATCGTCGCATCCAGCGTCAAGGTGAGGACCGCTGCATAATTCCTGTAGCATTTTCAGTTGTTTCTCGACTTTTTCACGCTTGATCGCTGCTGTCTTTTCGTGCACTTTATCCACCAAGTAGCGGATCGCAACCACGTACCAGTCTCGCTGCTGTTCACTCGCGGTTTCAATGTCCAGCGTGCGAGTCCGTGTCATGAGGGAGAAGCACCTCGTGGCGGTACGTGCCGTCGCGAGACCATGTTTGCGACTACGCTGAAAGACTTGGGTGACATGACCCGTTTCAACGGAATCGATCTCCTCAAGTAAGATCGTGTCGCCCGTGCGGCCTTGCCACGATAACTCACCATACCGATTAATAAACAAGCGTGTCTTGTGTGGCCGACCTCGGCGGCCATGTTTCCACACGGCAAGCGTTTCCATCTTTTTCATGATCGACAGTTCGACTTGTTGGGCGACTTGTTTCTCGTGATCCCGTGCGAGCTCCACGAGAAACTTGAAGCTTCGATAGAGCCATTCACGCTCGGCGGTGCTCCGGGCTTTGATGTCAAACGTCCGCTTGGGTGTAATGAGCGACAATGTGCACTTGGCGTCCTGGAGTCGTATCGTCCCTTTCTGCACCGCCTTGACCAGGACGTCCGTGGTCGGCCCCGCACGAATATCAATGATTTCAGAGAGTAAGATACTCTTCTTGGCAATGTGTTTCTTGGACGACAAGAGTTTGGCCGACGTCCACTTGAAGGTATCACCATTCTCAATCATAAGGTGTGTAAGGTGTGGTTTTCCCTTGCGACCGTATTTCATGACCGAAGTCCCACAAATGCATTGCATCGCGACACGATATTCGGTCATTTTGTGCTGAAACACCTTGTCGTGTGCCTGTTTGACGCGATGACGTGTCTCGGCTTCACGACGAACGTACGCGCATATCGCAAAACGTACACTCACAGCCTCGCCACCTGAGATGGCATGGGTACGACGACCCATGCGCACAAGCTGCAAAAAGTAGGCGGCCCATTTGGTCGCTCGTACTTCAAACACGTACAATCGCAACAAGTGACGGACGTACTGACGCGCGTGTGGAAGGGACGATGTCGAATGCAAGTTGCACACCAGTCGTACGTCCGGGACGAGATCACGTGTGATGGCTACAACGGTGGGTCGAGCCAATTGTGGCTGGGGCGGTGGTGTGGGTGGAGAAGAAGCATTTGCAATGGAGACAACGACAGAGTCAGACGTGCACCACGATCCAAGCGTGAACGAGGAACGCGTCGTGTCTTCTGTCCCCCATTCATCGTCATGCAATTCGGACGAGTCCCGTGGGACCACTCGTGTTGGTTTCCTTCCCGTTGACGATGGTGGTGTCACGGGAATCGCGAGCGTCACATTGGCGCGTCCACCAGGGGACTGACACAGCGTCGCAGTGGTGGGCTTGGCTCCGTTGGACGTCGAGGTGGAGAGTGGCGGTGGTCGCCACGTAGACTTTATC
>JAADWU010000693.1:0-10309 GCA_023336255.1 Pythium graminicola | reverse complement strand
TCCCACGAAAAGAACGTGATGGATGGCACTGAGCTTCACGTCACTGGGTGAGATGGATACAGTCGTACGTCATGTGAGGCGAACGTAAGACTCGGAACCGATCTCATAGAGTCTTTCTTCATACGGTAGAGTATGCTCCACGGACTACGGATCTGTGCCTCGTGCATAGATCCGTCCGCATAACCCGCGAGTTCGTGAGAGCTTTATGAGTCGTGTGAATCTGTGACAGAGTGCCACGTACTATATCAGTCACGTATCAGTTCCTATTTTAGGCTCATCAAATCACCCAAATCCCTTCCTCATGGGTTTTTGGGTGTTTATTTGTCCACCCTGCACCACCAGCCCACCGTGCATCAGCATCCTCACGTCACAGCCATGGCCATGCTCGCGATCCTCCGCCGCGCGGCGCAGCGCTCAGCGCGTCCAGTCGCTTCGTCTGCTGCTACTTCCGTATCGACTCGTGCGTGTCGCGCTGTCACAGTGTCAGCGGCAGTGCCACAGCTGCAACCGCTTTCGGTCGCGTCGCTATTTTCGGCACCATCGCGAGCGATTGCGACAACCACGAAATCCCATAGTACGCCAACATACCATGCCAACGACGTGACGGGCGTCCTGGCGGGTGTGGCTGTGGTTGGGGCTCTGATTGGTGTGGGTAAAATGTGGTGGGACGCATCGTCCTCATCTTCGTCACCATCAGCTATCACGACGACCAAGCGGGTCGAAGAGATCTCCCGTGAGGACGTTGCGCAGTTCTTTGTGGATCTCAAAGCTAGCATTGGACAGCTTTTTGTACGTTGTTATTCAATGTCGAATGAATGGTTGACTACTAACCACACTATCCTCTCTGTAGTCGCAACTTCCTCAAATCGATGAACAATTTCGTCAACATCTCAAATCACAGAAGATTGAACTGAGTGAAGAAGAGTACAAGCAATCATTGCTCCAACAACTCTTTGATGTATTGCAGAGCATTGAACAACAAGTGGTCGGTGCACGTGGGTGGGATCGGGAGGCGTTTGCATTGGCCATGGAGCGATTTGCAGAAGATCCCGAGATTCTCCAACTTCAAAAAGAACTACAAGTACTCATGCACAGTGTATTTCCGCCACCTGAGATTCCAACGCATATTACACCGGAAAAAGCATTGGAGATTTTGACAATTTTGACCAAGGGAATGGAACAAGCCATGGTGGAAATGCTCAAGCATGCTCGTGCCGAAGGCATTACCGATCCAGCCAAAGCCATGGAAGAATTTCAGCAAATGTACGGAACCAACATCTTGAGTGTGCTAGGGCATGGGATTGATCGTATGTCTATCTAGTTATCTTGACCAGGTGGAGCAAATCACGTTTGAAGCCATGAAGAAACACGAAGTTTCGAGTGATGTTAGTGGAAATGTCGATATGTGGAACTGGGTCCGAGTACTGACTCGTCTCGACTTTCTAGATTTTCAATGTTGCGCTGCAAAAATTTTATAGTGAAGATCCCGAGTTCCGCAAGAAAGTGGAGCAGCTCTATGCGCAACAGGCAGATGCGTACGTGAAGACGATTTGCGTGGAGATTTGACATGATACTCACGCTTGTTTGCTGTAGTTTCCGTCGCATGGGACTTGATGTCGACACCAAGTAATTGTAGCACCAGTGTCTCCTATTTTGATGTGCCACACACATCCGTGACGCACAGGCTGCCCCAATAGATTACATATTGTGTCTTGGTCATCTTTGTACAGATGTAACTCTACAACCTACACACGTTTACGGACTTCGACGATTCGTGTGACGTCCTTCGCGTTCACCCTTGCGGTGGCCGGTCGTAATAACACTGGTGGTGACCGAGGTGCTCTTGTTTGAGTGCACGAGGGACATGAGATCGTAGCGGTCGTCGACGAGACTGTGGAGCAGCACGTAACGTTCTCGTCCAACACGTCCGCTTGCAGCGGGATCCAATGCCAGCAGTTCGTCTGCCGTGTACCGGATCTGTTTGCGATACCGCGGGAAATTGTTTGACACGATCTCCACTCCAGCCGCGCCATGCTCCATCAGGGCTGATGACAGCTCACGCATCAAGCCAAACGGTAAGTCTACCGAAAGAACCTTCATCGCATCTTCCCCTCGCGCTGAAAAACTCGAAGTGATCCACTTGGTCACGCGCCGAACGATCTTCTGGGTGTCCATTTGCTTGTAATTTCGATTCTCCTTTGAGTAGTACTTGCCATCGACCACGCGAACATCGAAAACCGGTTGCAAGGTTGGTGGAGCGTGGGAGGAAGTATGATGGAGAAGGTCCCGACCGCCACCACCGCCACCGCTACCAAAAGAAGGTGTTCCGGCTGTCCCATCCAATACACTAACGTCGCCTCCAGCCAGCAGAGCGAGTCGTTCTTGCATGAACTCCACAAGTGCAGTGCAGCTCACGACAGTATCCCCTTCGGATGGACTACGTACACTCCTTACCTTGACCTGCTTCTTCTCTTTCATCAAATGGGTCTGGACAATCACCATATATGCGATTCGTTGCTGAGAACAATACTCCTCCAGGTCTTCAAGATGGAGAGGGTCAGGATGCAAAAAGTCTGCGCCTATACCGTGTGACCAGAACAGCACAGCAATTTGCATTCGCTGGAGAACAGTGTCGGATGCCTTTCCGGCCGAGCAAATAAGTACACTGCGACCACCGGCCATAGCGGTATCGTTTGCTGTCGACGACTTCAACTCACCCGAACTCACACGAGTCAGCATCGATGCCGATACACATGACACAATCTTGTCGACCGAGAAGCGCACGCCCATTGCCGCTGCGTTTGTCGACTTCACGTATGCCGCGGGTAGCTTGAAGCGGGTGATCAATTGATCATATCGTCCACCTTCAGCAATAACTTGACTGGCCGTGGTCGAAAGCAAGCCCGATTTCATGTCCGGGTGCTGTGTGGTGGATTGTTGGTTCCCAGTGAGGACAGCTTGGAATATAAAGCCCGAGGCATAACGCTCTGGTCTTGGACTGAGACCAACATCTATGCGTGTGCAGATAGGTCCTTTCAACCGCAAGAAATCGACACCTTGCAGCAAGTTCCGTAGGGCTGCAATTCCATCACTTGCGTCCTTAAACACACGACGAAGTGCAAGTTCTCTTTTCTGGCGTTGCTTCTGTGAAGGAACAGCACCACTGGTGCTGTCGAGAGTCGAGTGGGATCCGCTGGCTTTCAGTTGCGACACTCGTTTTGTGTGGAGTTTCTGAAGTTCCATCTCAAGTGTGTCAAGCGTCGCAATTGGATCGGCCGGCAACGCGAAGAATGGACGGCAAGCATCAATGGCATCCTGGGGAACATTTTGCTCCTTCAGTTTCTTGGTGAAAAACTTCCATCGACCAGCTTTGACGGGAGGCGCCATACGCGATGGGATTCCTGCATGTACATGCGTCGAGACTTCATTTGAGAGCAGCTTGAGCAACTCACGTCGACCTGCTGTTGACACGCCACACAGCTCTAGCATTCCTCTGGTAACACGTGCATCATTGAAGCGCAAGTAATACGACCCAAGTGATGGCGACAATGCACTGATAACCTCTGAAACCACCTGAAGGCCTTCGAGCTCGAGAAAACGGAAGGTGCCACGGTCATCCCATATGATATCAAAATCGGCTTCCATAAACTCACGTGGGTGGCCACTACCACCGATACTCTTTCGATAGACACGATCGAACTGGTAGCACTTGAACCGCGAGATGTTGTGTCTTGCAACAAAGCGAGCCAGTCGTTCAGTCAAATCAAATGGTAACGTCACTGACACACCGTTTGCATCCATCAATGCGGATGCATTCTGAGGTGTCGCCAATGGCACTCCCGTGTAGTTTTGTTCAGGAAGTCGAGGCATTAGCAATGGTGTTGCGTGTTCCACACAGCCGTGCCGTTCAAATATCTTCTGCAATGTACGCTTGACGTAGGTTCGGACTCGAAGTTCACCCTGGTACGAGCGCATCTTCACGGTCTCTAGGTGGTCGTATGTGTAGTCAATGTGTGTCCCTGGTTCTTGTGTGAGCAGTGCGTCAATAAGCTGACCGAAAAACTTTCCTTGAGGGTTTGCCAGAGTATCGAGGGCTTCGCGCAAATACGTGCCTTCGACTTCCATTTTTGCTGGGAGCAACGGGCTCGCAAGCAACTCTGCCGCAGTTGGTCGTTGGCTCGGATTCTGCTGGCAGAGCCACAGCACGATCTGTTTGACGTTGTCTGGAAGAGTGCTTTCCTTCGGTAGCTCATGCTTTTCGCGCAGTCCTGTCAGTGCTTGAGCACGTTCCATGAGCGTAGTAAATGGTGGGGACCACATCTCGAAGAAGAGCACGCCGAGTGAGAACATGTCTGCCTTCTGATTGTATCGTTCACCCTCTCGTTCTTGCTCTGGCGCACGGTAGAAAGCGGTTCCCACACCTGTCGTGATATTGTCACCTGGGTCGTACGAAGCTGTTGTAATGCTTGTCAGGTCGTTTGGCTGGCGACCTGACAATGCTGGGGCAAGCATGCGTGTACTCTCCAGGTTTTCAAGCTTTAGCCGTTCGTATTGTTCTGCTGCAGTCGACCCATTGGATTGTGCCAGATATGTACTTGCAGCCGAAATCGCCGAGGCAAACCCGCCCTTCAACTCCATTGAAAGCTTTGTGTCGTCTGCTTCATCGTCGTCTTCACCACCTTCTTCATCGGTAGCGATCTTTTGCGGTCGAATAGCCAAACCAAAATCACCCAGCTTCACAGTTCCTTCTGCATCCAGGAAGATGTTCGGTGGTTTGATGTCTCGATGAATGATTCCCTGTCGATGGATGTATACAATGGCTTCCAGGATTTGACGAAAGAGTGTCCAGATCTTGTCAGGTTCCTGACAGAGCGATCCTTTGTCGATAACTTCGCGCAAAGCCTTGCCCTCGCAGTATTCCATCTGAATATACAGCTTCTCGCCCATCTTACGTATGGGAGGACCCGTTTTGTGGCTGCCGGGTCGCATCCTTCCACTGTCACTCTCGTCTTCTTCTTCCATCGGCGCTTCTTCCATCGTCTCCCACTCAAACCCATCATCAAGCCGTGTTGATGACATGTAGCTCGACGAACGATATCCAGCGGAGGCTCGCCTCCGATTAGTCGCGCTGCTGCTTCGTCGATCGTTCTTCGATTTCGACCACATGTGAACACTGTTGCTCATGTTTCCCAACCAGTCGTCTTCGTCGTCTTCATCTTCGTTTCCGCGGCTTTCATCATCGTCACTACTGGATGAACCCACTGAATCTGCTTCGTCGTCGTTACATTCGCTCTCACCAATACTATGCTGGCGCCGTGGTGCAATCCAGTCCTTTGGGTCACATCGACCTTGATCGTTCTCACTGTCGTCACTCAGGTCACTGAACTCCGAGTCCGATTCACTGGATTCCTCACCATTGTCACCTTCAATCCAAGCCTGGAAATAGCGAACAATATGACGGTGTTGCATTCGTGAAATGGTCTTGACCTCTCGCAGGATTTTCTTCTTCATTGTTGGATCATTGGGGTCCAACTTCACTTTCTTCACTGCGTACAATTGACGATCGAGACGATTGCGCGCCTTGACGACTTCACCACCACCACCACGACCCAGAAGTCCAATTTCTTTGAAGTCGCTATGATACCGCGAATGGGCGTGCTCCGTGGCTATTGTGTCCGAGTCTGACGAAGCTGATGAATCCGAGTCGTCGCCAGTACCACCTGTACCTCCCGACGCATCAGCACCTCCCGCACTGCCTTTCATAGCAGTCGAAGCCCTTTCGCTGCTGATGTCATCCTCGTCGTCCGTGTCGAAGCCATCATCATCGTAACTTGCATCGTCCCCACTACCTCCACCTTCCATGGACCTATACGTGCTGCTTTTATCGTCACCATCTTCACGAATATCGATACTGGAACGATGTCGCCTTCGCCTCCGTCGTGCACTTTGTTTCTTGGTTACCAAAAGTTTCTTGCGGCGTTCGGCATCAATGATCGCGAGGATTTCTTGATTGCGCGCAAGGGCTTCTTCTTCTTCAATCTGTTGAAGTTTGTCTTCTTCGCGCTTCATCTCGACTTCTCGTGTTTGTTGACGATGCATCATTTGATCAAAGAACGAGGACTGGTCTTTTACATGATCTTGTACAAATTCGGTCGCGTGCATGACAAGGTCGTATACCATAACATCACCAAGTTTTTCCTTCGCCAATTGTTCCAATTCGTCTTTGAGTTTCGAAACATCGTCATCCGAGAGTCCACGTCGGTTCTCCACATCAATATTCGGTGGCGTCTTGAGCGGATAACCCTTGCCCAAGTCAAAATGCAGGATTACTTCGGCCGATTCACTGGATTTGGTTGGCGGAAGTGCTTCACAGACCACGTGAATACAGAAAATGTGCGCATAGAGAGGCGTAGACGACTTGATGATAAGGTCGCGGTCGAAAATCGCTTGTAAGACTTCCATTTCCTGTGCTTGCATCTCACACGTGGCCTGTTGTGTCGTGGCATCGACAACATCATGATTAGGGTCTTTGTGGGGTACGACCGATGCGGTGGTGGGATCTAAGTACATCAAACGACGCGGAATTGTGAGCTCCATCCAATGAAGTAGGTTAAAGTGTTGTTAGACGTCTCCATGGCCGTCTAGACGCAAAAAAAGCGACCGTAAGTTTACCTTTCTTCTTGCTTTTCTTCTTGGCCATGGTGAACAATCTCTGGTCAAATCATGGTGGGAAGGCGAGCCAAATGTACCATTAATTTGGTACCATTACACCACTTCTAAGATTGGTTGAAACAAACAAAGAAACCGCCAATTAGAAAATTCAGAACACGATCTGTACCCATGCTTCGATTAATTACGATTGGCTCGTCACGTGAGAGTTCGACGTTGTTGCATCCGGGCCATGAGCGAAGAAAGCCGAGCCTGAACGTCGTCTTCGCCACTTACTACAGCTCTTTCGGCACTGGGAAGAGGATGCATTGGTGCAGTGTTTTTCGTCGATGAAGCACTGCTGGTTTCGAACGTAGCCACGGCTTCATGTTGTTTCGGTGCCACCACCGAGCGTCTGACGATGCTACCGCACGTACGCGGGACAGGAGGCGGTGGTAACGGCGATGGAGATGGAGATGAGGATGTAGCCATCGTGTCTTGACCATCGTGGGCTTCGTGACCACTTGCAGAGCTGAGGGACACAGATCGGTGGGTGCGTGAGGCTTGCTCCAGGTCCACGAAGGTCTGAAGCGCAAGCGACAAAAATTCTTGCGTCTCCAGCAGCGCTTGGGTCGGTCGCTCGACTTTTCGACTAGCTAGAAACGAGCGAACACGATGCGCGAACTGAACTCCACGACATCGATCAAAGTCAGTATCAATCGGGCCAGCACAGTCTAGGGAACTACGAACCTGGAGATACGAATCGTCCTTCTTCGAGTCGAACGCTTTTTGTGCTGCATTTTCAATTTGGGGTTTTGATAAACAGACCAAAGCCGCTGTATAACTCGATGCCCGTCGCTGACGACGTTCACTGGAGTTTGTATCACTACGTCGTCTCCTCGCCGAGGCTGCTGAGGTCGGCCGGAACAACGCAGTACTGGTAGATATGGCTTCCTACATGCATCATTCAATCAGAAATCCCTCTCTATCAGATCCAATTACTGTACCACTCACTTGAACTGCATCCCGTGCCTTGAGAAAGAAACCCAGTCTCGTCGTTGCGTATTGACCCGTCAAGAACAAGGTAAAGTGCTCGACGTCGAGACGATCTTTGTACGCCATCAGTCCTTCCAGCAACTCTAAGGCTTGTTGCTCCACCAACGCACGGATGCCAAAGCGCCCTTTCAAGTAAAAGTGCACAAATACCGCAAAATCTGTGGACCACTGGCCATCCAGCGACGTAGAGTCGCTCAATTGCTGCCGAAATTGAGCTCATGAGACTTCACCATACTATTCATTGGAAGCAAACAACTCACCAGATCCATAGCGCGTGCGTCGTAAATGTCATTGATGAGACGCACGAGCTTCTTCTCGCTCCTCACATACGTCCCCATGCTCGTTCGCTGCAGCATTTTCCCTCCGACCTACACGCTCCAACAGTGTTGATTCGGTGTGTTTGTCGATACTGACTATAGTCGCTCACATACCATGTGGATGAACGTCATGAACGGGTCGAATCGACCATCTTTCACAGAGTCATCTTCACTCAACGTAGTTGAAAAGCCCTCGTGATCGTCGTTTGAGTTTGAGTATTCTTCGTCGTCATCGTCGGTCTTTGCTAGAAGCCCGTTGTGCTGAATCCCAGGTAATAGAGTTGGGGTATCGACTGCTGTGCCTTTCTTCTCCGATTCTGACAACTGTAGACGTACAGTGGCAATGTATTTCCCATCGCTCGGTCGCTTGACAAACTGATATGACCATGTTATCCGTCGTATTCTCCATCCACTCAAAAGCGTACACACCTGAACGTTCTGTTCCAAGAGAAACCGAGTGTACTGTGCCCGTGCCTGCGGGGTCAATTCACTAAAGACAACGACGTGGGGGACGCACGGCATGTGGTTGTGGCTCGATTGATCCCACCGATCGACGCGTCTCTTCGCGTCCAGAGTAAATATACGCTATCGTGAGATTGTCAGAGTAATTACGGTATTGTTGGTGAACTCTAGACATTCGAATGCCACCAAGCTGTTGAGAATATCTGGCGAACCGATGGAGTGTTTTATCCACACCGTTCTTTTATCCACAATCGTCCAGCCACTCTCCACCCAAGTTTTTTTTGTCTGTAGTGATGGGATTACAGAAACCAACGCAGATTATCTTGTGGAATATCCATGATGATATGTGCTGAGACTGACACACGATCAGTCAAGAATCCTAAGATTTTGATGAACCGTCTTCTGTCGTCTTTCTTCGTTTCATCCACAATGTTCAATTGTGGATGAACGAAATGTGTACTACTTTCCCACCCAGAAATCGATTGACCGCGACTTCTAATCAATCGATGAACAGACGTTAATCACTATAACGATGATCACGATTTCGTGTACTATAGACTGCTCATTGCTCTCCATCGACGCAATTTGTGATTACATAGCATCGCTATCTGAGAGTCTGTCCTAGTTCAAATCATCTCCATGGCATTCTCCTGACGCTGACTGGCATACACATAGGATACTGTAGTGGAGTACAGTACGTTCCAGGCCATCTCAGTTCGAGTCCAACGGAATGAACATGTGATACGGTCCAGGTTGGGCTGTATCATACAATCGTTTGTTCTAATGTCTTGTTGTTCAACAAAGAAGTCAATTGCGTCGGGTTGTGGATAAAAGAAATGAGAGAAACAAATTAGGATCTCACCTCGTCGTTGACTAAAGAAAGTGGAACGCACTCCTTGCATTCACAAATTACACTGAGAACCCGCTCGTGAACGATAAGAGAGAGCCTGCAAATCAACCCCACGTCAACTCTCCAACCCAACTCATCTCTCCCCTAGTTCAATCAATTCCACTGAGAATCCCGTCTGAACGAGTCACTCCCTCATGCCTCTCTGAGGTGGCCCCCTGTCGTAGTGCCCTTGTCGTTCGCATCAAGCTCGCTGGACTCGTTCCATTCTGTTCATTCTCCATTCTGCAGGCCAGCACACAAGTCGACCTCCATCAGCGAGAAGCAACACCATGGCGACCACACCCAAGAGCCACGTCAACCTCATCGAGCGGGTCTCCTACATGTCTGCTGCCAGCAAGGAACACGGCTACATCGATGCCAAGATACCAAATATCGACGATATCGAAGTTGGTGCCTTGCGTGCCGGTGGTCGTCCCTCGCTCTGGACTCGGGATTACTTGGTGTGGCCGTCCAGTACGTTGGCGTCGGTGTCATTTACGGCACGTTGCCAGCAACCGTCTACCCTGTGTTGCAAAACTACTTGAACATGGAAGGCACGCAAATCGTCTCCGCCAATGTCTTGCTGACGTTACCATGGTCATTCAAAGTCTTTTACGGCATCCTGTCGGATTGTTTTTCCAATCTTTGGATATCGTCGTCGTCCATTCATGAACATTGGGTGGACACTCTGTGCGCTCATGTTGCTCATCATGGCCTGTTCCAAGATTGGGAATCCCTACTTCCTTGATCCCGCGCTCCGAGACAAGAAGCCGTCCACATACAACAAAGCCGATTGGGCCAATATCAACGAAGTGGCCCCCGACAAAGGCGGGAAATTGATTATCTTTATGATGCTCGCGGCCGTGGGGTACGTCGGTGCTGATGTGGCAGCCGATGGAATGGTCGTCGAGTTGGCACAGCGTGAACCAGAGGCAGT
>JAADWU010000692.1:0-10321 GCA_023336255.1 Pythium graminicola | reverse complement strand
TCCAAGTCTTTGCTGGAATCTCGGCCGCTGGTCAAGGGATCATGCGTGGCAGTGGCATGCAAGCACTTGGCGCTCGTATCAATTTCGTTTCGTACTTGGTGATGGCATTACCAATTGGTTTGACACTTGCGTACCAATTTGACATGGGATTGCTGGGATTGTGGCTTGGACTGGGCACCGGATTTGTGTGCAATGGGACGTACTGTGTCTATTGGCTTCTCCACGCGAATTGGATGGAAATGGCAGTCGATGCACAAAAACGAACGCGAGAACCTGGGGAAATGTCGCCTGAAAGCACGTCATGCTTGTGCTAACCGTCTTCAGGTGCTGCTAAGTGGTATATGCTTCGTGATTTATATCTCAACTCTTCTTCGAGTTGTACTTGCGTGAACACAATACCATACGTATAGTTTGTATTCACTTTGCGTCTCAATGATCGCGTATATTCAACACTTTATACATTCGACATGACATAGTCGTTATACGATCAGCTCATCATCTCATGCGGTACTACCGCCACCGAGTTAGAACGCTGTAGACGTGGCAGCAGGTTTGTCGGCTGGGGTCTCGACATGAAGATGCGTGTTGCGTCGGGCTTCATGGGCCATTTGTTCCCAATCCAGACGATACAACCAAACGAGACCACACGTGATGAAGAGTGCCATTCCACCAAAGTGACCATACCAGAGACCGAGGATGCCAATGTGGAGTTGAATCGCAAGGAAAATACCAAGCGGAATACCGATGACAAACATAAAGATAAAGTTGAACTTGGCACAGAGCCATTGCTTGCCACATGCACGAAAGACGGATTGAATGCCAAACACCATCCCAAGCAATGGAATCATAGGGAGGAGACGATGCGTGAGTGTCAGAGCGACCTCAACTGCCTCGGTGTTGGTTGTAAACGTATGGGCATAGGGGTTGGCAACGCTCAGCGCGAGGATCATACCGATCGTTGACACGGAGAGCGAACTCACGATCACTACACGGACAATGAGGTTGGCACGCTTGGCTTGACCAGCACCAAGGGCGTTGCCTGTGCGAATGGCACCCGCAATACAAATACCCAAGAGTGGCAAAAATGAGAGCACGAGGATACTCACAAAAATGCTGTTGGCAGCAATCATAATATCGGCATTTGGGAGCAAACCAGCAAGTAGCGAAATGACACTGAATCCTGCCATTTGGAATGTGATCATGAGCACACTCGAGACCCCGAGACGTGAGATCTTGGGGACAAGCTTGAAGGCTTCCCGCCATTGCCAACCAGGCCAAGCATCCACAAACACGTCATTCTTGAGCACCACAGGCACCAGTGCAAGAGATTTCACAGCATTGTTGATCACTTGGGAGAGCGCAATACCAATGTATCCGAGTGGTGTCCAGTACCCGAGCATGTAGGCAATCGGTAAACTCACTGCCCACGAAAGAACCGAGGTCTTGACAAACGGAGCCACAATATTTTGTGCTTGGAGCCCACTTCGGAGCACCGCAAACAAAAGCGAAAACGGAAGTGATACCAAATTGATGAGGAGAAGATTTTGTGCGACATCGGCGATCGCAGGATCTTGACCAAGGGCTTTGAGAATGGATGCACCATTGACCAACATGGTAACAACAAATGGCAAACAAAAGAGGTACATAATGAACCCCGCTTGTATGAACATCCAGAGTTCGACGAGACGCTTGCCACCAAAAGCTTGGGAGCACATGGTGTCGATGGCCGAGCCAAGTCCATTGAGGAGACCGGCGACCAAGAGCATCTGAAACAGACCTGAGAGTGCAAAGGCCGCGAGAATCTGGGTCGAGTACTCGCCGCTCACACGACCAATCATGATGTTGAGCACGGTATCTGGGAGTAACTCGAGCACGGCGGCCATCATCATGGGGATAGCAAGTGCCACGAGGACCTTGGATTCTTCTTTGATGATCGCCATGGGCTCAGCTCGGGCATCCGCCAAGACAGCTGCTCGTTCTTCTTCGTTCAAACGCAATGCGAGTGCTTTAAGATCGACGTCACTGTCCACCGTCACAATGTGTTTGCCGGCCATGAGCAATGGGGTCTGTTCCCCAGCCAGTTTGTCAGGGGTCCCATCGATCGGTGCAATTTTGTTCTCTGTGTCGTCCGCGACTGCGTCGTCGACAATGTGTGCGTGGTGCCCCAAGGCCGCAACGTCGTGGTAAAGCTGCTCTTCGTACGGCTCGTCCAGGTTCTGGAGTAACGCATCATGTGCAAGGCGAGGCAGCTCCATGGCGTAAGTTGACTAGTGACGTTGGGAAAACGCCCCAAAGATCTTGGGTTTTCGTTGGATGCACTGACGCCAGTCGAAAGAATGGGAGCAGAAGGGGAATGCGTGAGATGGCTCACCAAGTAAGAAGAACGCAGCTGCAAAATGATGATCATGATGGAGATCGCCGAAGCGAGAGCACACACGCATCGGAGGATGAGACCATGACACAGGTGACGCCGCAACACATCACAACATGCTAACTCAGTACATCAGATCCTGACCTCAAAGTCTCTGCTATCAGCACGTAGGGATCAGACACGAACGCACATGTACACAAAGCAAAACATGAAGATTCTCTTGAAGGTAGTCAAGCACCAGCCATCACCACACAGTCATTCAGTATCCTACAGTATGAGAATGAGTGTGGATTTGATCTATCAAATCTATCGAACGTCAGTGGAAAGAATGTAGACGAGACACAGGTCTTCTGCAATGATAACAAGGAATTTGAATGGTTTGTGTGTATTATCTTCATCTTCATAGAAAAGTACACATTATCACCGAGCACTGATGGGAGCTGAGGGTGCAGTATCATCCTATCAAGCTCCATTGAAGCAGAGAGTATTATGATTGCCCTGTTTGCAACCAGCATCATCCACTGGATTAAGATATTTCGAGAAGGTCCACTTTTGGACAGACCATCCCACTCTCCGACACGTAAAATATCAAAACCTCATTAAATGGGACAAAAAACCTTATTACATACCAACAATCTGATTACGGAATGAATGTAATAAAACGTAGCCATTTTATTTTCGACATTTTTGACATTATAATCCCGTGTCGCTGATCAAACCCTTTCGTCGTTGTGAATGGCTTGCGTCCAGCGTCCCATCGACACGGCCGCCGTCACGGTGAAAGCCACAATGCCCATAAACTGTCCATACCACAAACCTTGGATACCTCCATGCAGATAATCTGCAAAGACAGCACCCACGACCGTTCCCACGATCATTGTCACCACAAATACGGCACTGGCTGGGTACAAGAGACTCACACATGTACGGAGGATCGGACGGATCGCCATCACAAATCCCACAGGTGGAAACGCTGGTACAAATGCCTTGAGCGCGCTGGTGAATACGTTCACGAGACCTGACGGAAGAGCATGATCCCCTTGATGCAGTCCTCCAACGATCCAACTGGTTGAGGCAAATGCAGTAAACAACAGGATCCCAATGGCGAAACGGACAGGTTGTGCGGCAAGTTTGGTATCACCACCAAATGCAGCTGCGAGTCCACTCTTGATCTTCATGGAGAGGAACAGACATACACCCAGGAGAGGTGCGAACGATAGCATGAATAGCGAGGGGAAGACCTTGTGCTGGGCATCAGGGATCCATGTGTCGACGTCGACAAGACTGGCGAGCAGCGACATGAACCCAAAGAGCATCACCACCAAGTTGACCAACAACGTCCCGATCATAGCGGGATGGCATCCAAGGCGAGGTACAAGGGCAAAAGCCTGACGAAAGTGCCAGCCCGGCCATTCGGTCACGTGTTGTGTCTTGGGCACAAGCATGCCGAATTGAATGGCGTACGTAATGACGTCGGTCAAGGCAATCCCCACAAAACCCAGTGGGGTCCAAAAGCCGAGGATGTATGCAAAGCTGAGACCAATGGTCCACGAGATAATGGCAGCCACGACAAACGGTCGTAGAGCCTGTTGCTCAGCGAGTACACTGTGGAGCATGGAACTGCCCAGTGAAAACGGCAACGAGACCATATTGATCACAAGAAGACTTGCAACGATATCGGCGATATCATCGTTCTGGCCAAACAAAGTGTCGCGACAGAGCCATGCTGAAAACCCAATGACCAGGATAGCCAAGGGTAGGCAGGCCATGTAGACTATCCATGCAGCCTGTGCCATCACCCACAACTCCTTTCGCTTGCGTGGATCCTTGAGTTCCTCGCGTCGTGCGTTAAGCGAATTGCGCAAGACGAGCTGGAGCGTTTGGACGATTTGCGACTGCACGATACCGGCAAATGTCAACGCCGTCAAAATGCGTTCCCCTGGATCATTGCGCGAGTGTTGGACGAGAAAACCCAGCATGATGTTTGGTACAATATCCAGGATCTACAAACAAAACGAGATGAGTACGGATTCAGCTTTGAGCACTCGTCACAGACGTACGATAGGAACGACAGTTTGCTGGATCTTGTGCCATCGTGATGGTGACGCAGGAACCACAGAATCTCTAGCAGTGTCGTTCAGCAGCGGCATGAGCAAAGGCGTCTTCTCTTCCACTCCCATCGTTTGTCCCTAGGGAGTATTAGAAACTGAGCAGGGGAGATCAAATTGTTGGTGTCCGCTACTCCAAACCACTTGTTGAACGAACGACGTCTTGAAGGATGCTTGGTGATGGGCAACCACATTCGATGGTCATCTTGTTGTCGCTACTTGGGTATTGGATGGCTACATCTACCATCATTCCCATTCCCGGAGAATGAGTTCTCTAGTAGAGAATCTCTACGCATCGCCGATCGTAGTTCTCAACCACACCACAAAACAAGTCTTCGAGCAGCCATGCGTTGAGACAGGCCAGTTCTTTGATGACGATGGACGAAATCTTGAGGCCTGCCTCACGCCAACCACTGAAAATTCCATGGATATTCTAATACCGACAAGTAATATTGACATCAAGCCATGACGGCACCGTCGCCTCTGGCGTCGTACACCTTCGGCTGTTGTGGCCGCGTCCAGCGTCGCATGTACACTGCAGCCGTCACGGTGAAGGCAACGATGCCCACAAACTGTCCATACCATAGACCTTGGATACCTCCGTCCAAATCCTCTGCAAACACTGCACCCAGGATCGTTCCTGATGCCATTGTCACGACAAACACAGTACTGGCATCGTACCAGAGACTCACACACGTACGTAGTACCGGACGGATTGACATCACAAAGCCCACAGGTGGAAATGCCGGCACCAGCACATTGAGTGCATAGGTCAGAAACCTCACGACACTAGGTGGAAGTTCGTGAGTGCCTTGATGGAGGGCTCCTACGATCCAACTGGCTGACGCAAATCCCATCAACAACGTGATGCCAATTGCAAAATAGAGAGGCCGTACGGTGGGTTTGCTGTCGCCACCAAATACAGCCGCTAGGGCCTTCTTGATCGTCATCGAGCTGTACATACAGACGCTGAGGAGTGGGGCGAACGAGAGCATGAGAAGCGATGGGAACACGTTTGTTTGGGCATCCCGTATCCATGCGTCGACCTTGATGAGACTGGCGAGCAATGATGTGAACCCAAAGAGCATTATGGTCAAATTGACCAGCAGCGTCCCGATCATGGCGGGATGACATGCAATCCGAGGCACAAGACTACAGGCCTCGCGGAAATGCCAGCCTGGCCACTCGGTCAGGAGCTGCGTCTTAGGTGCGAGCATCCGAAACTGAATCAAGTAGGTGATTATATCGGTCAATGCAATTCCCACAAAACCCAATGAAGTCCAAAAACCGAGGATATAGGCAAAGCTAAGACCAACTGTCCACGAGACAATGGCGGCCACAACAAATGGTTCGAGTGCCTTATGCTCTGCGAGTTCTCTGCGAAGCATCGAACTGCCCAGTGAAAACGGCAAGGAGACTAAGTTGATGACCAGAAGCGTTGCCACGACATCGGCGACATCAGCATTCTGACCAAAGATCGCATCGCGACAGAGCCACGCTGTATAGCCGCATACCAAGCCAGCAAACGGGAGGTAGGCCATATAGACAATCCACACAGCCTGTGCAAAGACCCACAGTTCTTGTCGCTTGTGTGGATCCTTGAGGATCGATCGTCGTGCATCAAGCGAGTTGCGCAAAACCAGTTGAAGTGTTTGAACAATTTGTGACTGGACAATGCTGGCAAAGGTAAATGCCGTCAAGATCCGAGCGCCAGGATCGTCACGCGAGTATTGGACCAGTAGACCCAAGATGGTATCCGGAACAATATCCAGAATCTACACAGAGAGAACTACGTGAGTATTCATGAACTGCATGTCTGCGTATGCTATCCAGACATACAAGCGGGACGACAGTATGCTGCATCTTGCTCCAGGAGGTCCTCAGTCGTGACGATGGCGCTGGTACCACGGGATCTTCCACGAATGTATCGTCCAAGAGCGGGGTTAAGAGGGGTGTTTTCTCTTCGACCATTGTTGGTATAATTATTGGAGAGGAATCTCGAAAATGACGTTGGAAAGAGGAGACCAATCATCCATTGCCTTTCCATAGAACGATCAGTCCATCGATAGATGAGACCCTCAGTGTTTCACAATAGTGACATTAATGGCTACATAGACCAGCATTCCGAACGGATGAGAGTCAGTTATTCCTTGATGGTTTTAATATTTTTGCGTTGACGTGGTTAACACGCCACGGTTGCTCATGTCTCCCACCTTTCGACGACGAATGCTGCCGTCCCCACATCTTTATACGCCTTCCATCGGTGGTGGAGACAGGCGCATTCCCTCAATCTACAAACGTGAGATCGTACGTGAAGAAGTCGCCCGCCTCATGCATCTCGCGGTCCCTATTGTACGTCCAATTGTCCCTACCAATCCGGTCTGTTGTTGACGTGCTACGCGTAGACAGTCGCCGTGTTCCTCGAATTCATACCACCCACGATCATGTCGATGATGATTAGCCAGGCGGCCGGACAAGACTCCAAAGTCGTGATTGCTGCTGGAAATCTCTCGGATTTTATTCAAGGACTCGTTCCGCTCAATATAGTAATGGGACTTGGCATCGCCATTACCACGCTGTGTGCGCAAGCCTATGGTGCCGATCATCATGAACAATTCTGGCTACTTGTTCAAGCCGGTATGGTCACGTGTATCTACAGTATTGTGCCCGTTTCAATCCTTTCGTTTACAAGCGAACCACTTCTTGAACTCATGGGACAGAAAGCTCAATTGGCGACGATTGCACAAAAGTTTACTCTGATCGGATTCGCGACGTATCCATTCTTGTTCGTCTTTACGATTGTTCGTAGTGCTTTGCAAGCACAAAATGTTGTCTTGCCATTTATATTCGCCTCGTTGTTTGCGTCGATGATTAGTCTGCCACTTGGGTACGTCCTCGGTGCCTACACTCCCTTGGGATACATCGGTGTTGCGCTCTCGTCGATTGTCAGCGCTGTGATCAAGACATTTGTGATGCTTCCAGTAGTCTTCAAGAACGAGAGTTATCGCAAAGCATGGCCTGGGTGGCAATGGCGTCAAGCACATGAGCTCATGTGTATCCACTGGCGTGTTGGAGTCGGAAGTGTGCTCATGACGGCATTCCAGTCGGCTGGTTTGATGATCATGCCCGTACTTTGCGGCTATTTACCCCACGCTTCGCTTGTGATGGCGGCCAATGGGATCAGTAGCGCGTTCATTGCGTTCGCGTTCGTTCCAACGATGGGTGTCTCGAGTGCTGGGATCGTCCGAATTGGTCATGCATTGGGAAACAATGAACCACAACGTGCACGATTGGTGGCGGTCTTGACCCTTGCTGGTCAAGTGATTGTTTCAGTCTTTGGGATTGCACTGTGTGGCATGTTGGCACGACAGTATGCTTCCGCATACACCAGCGACAAGGATATATTGCACCTCGCGACCAGTCTCTCCTACTATCTCTTACCATTGATTCCCTTGGTGGCGATTGCAGGCGCAGCACAAACCGTGTTTCAAGCCTGCAATGCCCAGTGGCTCTGTGCCATTTTCAATTTGGTGTTTCTTCTCTTGATCAGTTCGGGTGTCGGTTTGTTGTGCGCCATCTCGCTCCATGGCGGACTACGTGGTCTCTGGAATGGTCAAATCATTGGATTCACCGGACTCATTCTCGCTTCCGCAGTGTGGTACATGCGTCTCGATTGGAATGAAAAAGCCTATGAAGCTAGTCATTATCAACGCAATCACTTGGATTCCAAGGTGGAGCAAGCAGAACTCAGTGTATTCGCATCGACGCCTGAACTGGGATCGGTTGTATTCTTGGGCGACCATCGACTGTCGTCCTCGTTCAGTGACACTCAAAGTTATTGAGAGACGAAGATTATGCAAGACTCTTGGACACAAGTCTCTATATATTAGTGCACCTGAATTACTCTTGACACACTAGAAAGATCGACACAAGTGCTGGGATTTGTCGCAGTGCTCGACATGGCCCACCGTCTTCACCGCCAAAGCGAAGCTGCGACCGCGAGAGCGTGAGAATATCGTCCAATACGCTCTGAAGAAGGCTCACATCTGGTCCATTGGGGGAGGTGAGCGAATTGACGGAGCGCACTATGTGACCACAGCTGTTCCCACGCAGCATTCTGATCCTGAAACCGCATGCAGTATTCACAGTCTCCAACATTACCGGTGGTCCAATAGACAACATCGTTGCGGAGCTTTTCAAACTCGGTACGCGTCCGTTCGATTTGAAGGGTGGGTTTGGAAGCATCTTCCTCGCTGAGGTAGAGATTAATCCGAAAGACGGGATCATGGCATCGCTTGTGATCGGTTTCGTGGATCTCCAGACGATCGATGTGGACGAGAAACATGAGACACTGAACAAGATCAGTGGGAGATGTGGCCCATTCAGGTTCCAAGACATCGTCATTATCCCACGAGTCTTGACGACTCAGTGGTTCGTGACAACTACAAATCGTAGACGTTCGTCGATACCACAGTGGGGAGAAAGTGGACGGGGAGGCAGAAGTGGTCATTGTGAATTGTGCTGAAGTGCGTATTGTGACGAATGCGCACGACGAGGAGGCATTCGGGTGAGAGGATCAAGGGATTGTCCAGGAGGAGAATGAAGACGTAAGCGTCTTCACATGTTGGCGTGACCAAGTAAATCTCATGTTGAGATGGTAGACTTGATCCATGACCCATTGGATGCATGGCTGCGGATGGCTTCATGTGCCATCATTCGACGTGACATGAGTTTTGTATGGTGGTCAATATGCAGTTCTGAACCCAAGCATCATCAAATCATATCGATTTTATTCACAAATCACAATTGCAACGGCTCGGCCAATGTCGAACACCTCCCCAAGAACTTGTCAAGATACTGTGTGACTCAAGAACCACGGAATCCAACCATCGATGGCTACTGAATGTCTGTGCCGTTTGTAAAGCGTAACATGTGCCGTAGAATTGTGTACATTAAACACAAATTTGGTCACTAGACTTGTTGGTTCATCCACCCATCCACATCGTCGTCCGAGTCAATGCCCGCCACAGTTCACATCGAGAGACACATCATTCACCCAGGGTTTGGAATTTTCCAATAGCAATAACCGTAATTGGCAATTCAGTAACTGCAATTATTTATTGGCCCTCCAGCCCCAATACCACCCAATATTTTGTTACCCCTCTAATTATGTGAACGTTGCACTGAATGGATGGCAGAAGTACCTCAACGAAGTCGGTGATGCCAGCCCGCGCCGCGCGTTTGCTTCCTTCACACGAAACACAGACGATACATCTAGTAGTCGTCAGAACCAGGAGTCTAGAGCACCTGGATGATATCACGATTGGAACAGTGGCTTGACATGAACTTGGAACATCAATACGTGTGATGGAGCAGAGTTGAACGATAAGCGTTGCCAGGAAAGGAGAGCACATCATATATCTATACGTACTAAGAAAACCTCAGGCGTTCAACGGGGTTTACCTGTTAGCGATCCATCGGTATACTTTTTTGTGTGCGTGGTGTGATCTGAACAGTCGATCATGGCGATGTGCATACTACGTGTGTGTCTCATGTTATTGGTCAAACAATAACCCGTAAGCCCAGTTATTTATTGGTCCGAGATCTGGACCCTCAATCCGTAAGATATTGTATTGTTCCAAACCCTGCATTCACCGTGGGGCTAGTACTCCACGTACTGGTTCCACCTTATGCCGATGCCAAGTCCCATGCATGATGCGGTTTTCCAAGTCAGTGAGGAGTTGAGGATTTTGTCGTGCCAAGCTTAATTCTATGTTGTTCGTGCTCGTGACTGTGCCACAGGGAACACGCATGGCATGGTAGATCAACGAAAGTGTGTGTA
>JAADWU010000691.1:0-10325 GCA_023336255.1 Pythium graminicola | reverse complement strand
GTGTTGACGTAGTTCAGTGGTACCATTGAGCTCGCTGTAATGGTAGAACTTCAAACGCGACCCATGCACATCGTACTCGTCATCCGTGAGCAAGTGCTTGATGATGTACGAATGCGGGAGTTCCTTGGTAACCTTGAACGGCCCAACCCAACGCACAAGGAGCTTCCACCGCGGAGATGCTCGTCGATCCGCGACCATTGCACAATATCACCCACGGAAAAGTTGCAAATGGTACCCTTATGGTTCGCCATCACATAAAGGCGCTTGCGTTCTTGCCTGTCGACAACTTCAACCTGCATGGTGTGGAGGTGTTCACAAAGTGTGCCAAGCTGTGGGGCAATGTGGTCCAAATCGACTTGGAAGAGACGAGGAGTCGGGGACGCAGGAAGGATGACTGTGTCAACAGGCGTGCTGTGACCCCGTGACCTGACGTCACAAAAGTCACAACTAACACATGGCGTTTTCGACAGTAAAAGATGACAGAAACCTATGTGTCCATGTACATGCAGAGGACACAAAGAGTGAAAGAAACCGCGAATCAGTGACACCAAATCAGTGGTTACCACACTCTAACACTTTTTGACATGGTGTCGGTTCACGCCCTCCGTGTGACGACCGGTTCCCTCCCATTTGAACAAAAGCACCAAGATGGACGAGTTCACCAACATGGACGGGATAACGAGGCGTGCCATAGCCAACAATCTTGCAGTGCAAGGTGCTGTTCAACAGGTCGTGGCCGAGGCCAGGCTCAATCGACCCAAGAACACAGCAAAGAACTATGAGTCGAAGCAGGTCGAATGGATTGAGTGGTGTGATAAAAGTACGTTTGTCGATGGCAGTATCGTCTCCGAAGGCAAAGTCGTTCTGTATCTCCAGCAAGTGGTGATCCCGCGCGGGTCACGAAAAGTTGAAGGGGGGTGAAGACGTCCCACTTTCAGCGGATGGGATTGAAGGGTATGTAAAAGCTCTTGTTGACCTGTATAGCACTCAACGCACGCTCCAGTTGAACCTAACTCCGCAGCCCCGCGGCCAGGCCTTGAAGGAGTTGCTGAAGACACACAAGAGGCAACGCTCGAAACGAAAGAGAGATGAGTATCAGGACAGAGGAGAGGGAACGGTGTTGGACACTTACGACGCTAACGAGTTGAAGCGTATAGCGTGTCATTTTTTGACAAGAACAACGGGAAACAGCTACGTAATCGTCTGGATCTTCTGCTCGGGCATGCACTCATGGCTCGTGGCGAGACGACCAAAAAAATGCAGCTTCCTGATCTCTTCTCGATGGAGCTCCAGAATGAAGAACCCTCTCGTTGCATTGTCACAGTAGCTATCATGGATGAAGGGAAACCGAATCAGTTCGGTCGTGTCGAGTACGGTGGATGTATCCGACACCGGGACGTGGAGTTGTGCCCTGTTGGTGTGTTGGCGCTCTACTTCTTCTGGCGATTCCAAGTGGTTGGTGAGTCGTTCCCCGACATGAGCAAGCGAGAGAATTGGTACGACTGCTACGTTATCAACGGCAAGCACAATGATCGAGAGATATCCTATGGGGCACAAGCCGGTGGGTTAAAGAAAGCAATGGCAGCTTGCGGTGTTGTGAGCAAGAAGGTATGTTACCACGGTTTACCACTTTATCACAATAACATGTTGTACCTATAATACGGTTTAACAATAACACTGTTTACCACTCCATTATAGGTGACTCACATTAGGCGTACAAGTTCCTGCGTGATTGCGGATGCACAAGGTGCACCTGACTCCGGCATCCGGCGTGGTGGAATGGAATAACGAGAAAATGGAAGGATGCTACTTGACGACGATCCTAAGGAAAGTTGTGCGGGCGCTTGCGGGGTTCAATCCTAGTGGTGGTGGGTTCTTTCTACCAAGAGCTGAATGCGCTGTACCACCCGATCTTTTGGATGATATATTTCCTCAGTTGAAGAAAGTCAGCGAGTTGTACGAAAGTGGATTTTACCATTTGCTCAATCACACTATTTGACAGTACGTACCACTCACACATTATGACAGTCTTTAACACAGTAACCATTTGAAGGTTATGCCCTAGCCCTCATTCCATGTTTTGCTCGCTGGTGACAACGTGACTTGCTGTTGGCTTGTGACTCAAGCCGTGACCAGTACAAAAAATGTAGACACTGCCTCTAGGTCCAACGGCGATGGGGCCGGCAGACCATTGAACAACTCGACGGGGCATATCCCCCAGCGACGCAACTTATGGCATAGTTAAGGTACGCTTGAACGACAGGCAGCAGGGAAGGGCCAATTCCATGTGTCCAACTGGAGTTACGTAGACATGACTCTGAACACTCAAAATGCAGACACTCGGGTCTTTGGAGTCGTCGTTGTTCCTGACCTTGGAAATAGAATCAGAAGCACACCCTTGACATGCTTGCACAACAGGCACTGTCGTACAAAATCTGCAACCACCGCACCAAGACGGCGAAATTGAAAGGTGGTTTGGGTGTCGCTAGGGTGATGTCTTCTCCGTGGTGACCGTGGGTCCACAATGCACAATCCCACGGATAGCAGTCTTTGTACGAGCGACACAGCCTCAGTGAGGATCTGACCTTGCCATCAACATGCCACAGTCCGTCCACCTCCTCCGCCTCCGAGGGGAGGAAAGCAGCTTCTTGTTCTCGTTATACGTCGGTCCCTGTTGGCCGCACGAATGATTCGTCCTGGAGAGGGCGGAGTATTGCGCGAAGCGACTCTCTTGGCGGTTTCGACTGGCACGTCAGCGCCGATCCCTTGGCCCCATCGCGAAATAATGTTTGCCCATGGATTATCCTCACCACTGATATGATGGATGGAATGCCTATGGGCAATCATGCGCTAAGGTCAACGCTGGAGCTTGCCCTTGACATGCTGTTATAGATTCTTGTCCGGTGCAAACATCTTGACGAGGCTCGAGTGGTCACAGTAGGTTTTGAACCCTTTCTCACGTTCAAGTGGATACGCGAGGTGATCACATGCTGGTATAATGGGGTACGACTCGTTCTCAATGACAGACCAGTTTCGTTTGCACCGTTGAACTCGCCTCCGCAGCACACCAGCATTTTGTGATCCTGCATTTGCACTGGGTCGCATTCCTTCCAATCAGTCACTTACGTGAGCACGACGGCCCACCCGTCATTGAGTGCAATCTGGAAAGCCAGTTTCTCTTCGTGTGTCCATGTCAAGTCGGTGCCAGCCAGTTGGGTCTTGTTACGCCCACGCATCCTCATCACACTCAAGTTTGGCCTGAAGTGGTCCCACAGCGCGTGCGTAGTCCACCATCGAGTCTCGGAGCCAATAGACAGCACATCGAAAGTTTTGAAATACTGCCCGGAAGGAGCATGTTGCGTAGTGCCCAGTCTCGACGGATCATGCTCAATGCCTTCTCCTTCATTAACCCTGCCACACGTGGAGCGAACAGCTTACACTTCTAAGCATGCAACTTGAGGTTTGAGAAGAGAACTGTCAGCTTGTCAATGCACCCGTGTCGGTGTGAACACGCCGTGTTCCGTCAGGAACTAAACATCTCTTTGTTTTTTTCTGGGTGGAACGGCAGCTGCCAAAATCATTTGAAGAAATCAAACTGTCCAAAACCACAGGGCGCCACGAACCGAGTGTGTCACAGCTGCCAAACTTGGCGTCGATCCGGCGAGCGGCATCGTTCGCAGGTATACTGCCGGTAGTTGACAGTGATTCGATACTCATGGGATGGGCTGCCGAAGACCAACGACTTGCGCTATTTCTTTCGATCAAGCCATTGTCCTCGAGGTCACGTACGTACTCGCGTAGGAATGTACGCTACATGTCAGGACACTTCCGTGAGGCACTTCGGTATGGTTGCACGTATGGTCTCAATACCACACGCATGGGTTCGACGCGAGCGAGTGGATCAAGTCGTAGACGCAACCCACACATCAGCACACTCGAATACTATATGCTTAATACAAATAACGTAGCTTTGCATTGGGAGTTCAAGTTTGAGACGCTAAGACCACATTTTGATTATTGCGTGCCTTGACCTTACGATTCATGGCGCAAGCGTATACTCAGCCAACGATATCATGGCGTCAATTGGCTATTCCGATCACGATCAGTGTTGGCATCAGCTACATGGTCGGGAACGGCTTTCATGCAACGAATGTACAGCTCCGCAGCAAGGACATTAATGCTACGATCCTTCAGTCCGACCTCTTGGCCCCATCGAGCCTGAGTGATGCAGTCATGACTCGGGCGACAACTGTGGCCAGGACTGTTTCGGAGACTGCTCCATTCAATCCAATCTCGAACACATTCTACGGAGTGCCGTACTACCATGTATGCCGTCGAAACAGACCATCTGTGATTGGTTTAGTACCCGTACTGAGGAAGGTGACAGTGACGATCTACTCCTCCCTTCCATCAACTATGGATTTACACAGCGAGATTGGCAAAGTCGTCTCTTACAACAAGCTCTTCCGGCAAAGACCCTAAGTATGATCGTGAATCCGACTAACAAATCCACTACGAGTGAGATGAAGAGTGCCGATTTGCCCATGAATGCTTCACTAGCTGCTGATCTCTTCCTCTACTCGATGCTAGTCGGACCACAGGTGTTTCCATGGGGGAGAAAAACGGACTTTTTTTATCCCGTATCAATCAGCAAGCGATATCCCGAAGCCGAAATACCACAACATCCCAACTTTGTGGAGAAGACTGCTATTGTTACAGAACTACTTCCGCCGTCAGACGATGCTAGTGAAGAAGGCAAGCGAGATTGGTTTCTCAAAGCTGTTGCGCCTGCAGTGATACGCCAATATTCCAACTCGTCCAATACGTCACGCAATGATATTGGCGTGACTTTTACGCATGTTGAGATTTCTCGGTCGATCGATTTTGACGCGATCACATTCGAGTTTGAGATTGATCCCAAATTGTTGGCAACTGCAAGTACTGATAAAGATAACTCGACAAGGTATACCCGCATATTCCAGGCAACAGCTCCAGGTGGCAGCACGAACTGTGGTCCATGGCCTGGCTTGTGCTTGATTAAAAAAATCAAATACTCGCCTGGCGACTCGCGATCGACAATCGAGCCGATTCAGCAAATCAAGGCCTTTGGCTCATGCACAACTCCGTACGGTGCCAACCTCATGTCTCGTAGATATGGAAACACTGGTATCATCTGCGAAGTAACCTCAAATGCGTCGATCATGAGCATGGCGTTGGTAAACGGCTTGTGGCCAACTCACTCGTGCTAAACAAGTCCGACAATGCGTCAGAGACGATATCGGGAAAACCAGCATTGATCACAAATCTTCGTAAAATCTACACGTTTACGATCGGTCGTCTGTCGTGGCGTCCTGAAGATTTGGGAGCAGTGTTTGGTGCCACATGTGGTGGAAATCACAACTGCTCCGGATTGCACTTGCCTCTATCATCTGCCACGCTGAGTGAAAGCGGGTTGTCGACTAACGGTGAGGAGAAGAACCAAACCCTCACCATGAGTGTCGACGGTTTACCTACAAACCTGATCATGCCGTCGACATTAATCAACGGATACAAACCACGCTCGGTTCCTCTCGTAGAAGTCAGTGAGTGACCTTCGGAAGACAGTGTGCATGGCGATATCTTGTTGCCCCATAATATTGGCCACGCTGTATGGTCAAACGATACTGTCAAGTTTTATTGTCACGACGATTTCGAGAGTATGCTCTACACCAAACTGAACAACCACATCTACATCGAACACGGTTTCCAAGCCGCGTACACTGCCGCAACCTTTTCCTCTACCAGAACGCGGTTGTCAAGGATATAATCTCTTCGGGTCCAGATGCTCGAGCGACGACACTCAATTTCAATGGGAATACACAAGACATCGTTGCAATGGTATCAACACCACTCGAAAACACGATCCAGACCCTCGTGGGTTGTGGGCTTATCATACTCTGTGTTCTTCTGACGGTGATGAAAACGACGTTTGCTGTGCCAGACACGGATCCGTTAGCTGCAATCACAGCCCCCCACGCCATTGCTCGTGTCATGCTGGACGATAAACAGCTTCCTGCGATTTTGCTTCATCGACGCCTTGTCGATCTCCGAGACGAAGAATCTGAATCACACTTACTGGACGAGTTGAAAATTGCACACTTGGCAGTTGTGACCCACACCGAGGAGACGAGCAAGCAAAGTAATCCTAGTTCCTCGAATGAAGTACACGTGTAGTTCTATTCGCCGCTTCATGTCGACATGCATGTGGACTTTAAATTTTCAAACTAAATACCTCTCAACATCGAACACGCACAACGCTGCATTATTACCGCGGTAGTAATGTTGTGGGCAAATGATTAAGGTGTGTTGGACTTCGATTCTGGTACCCTAGGACTTCGAGCTAGCAATGTTGGCGAGTAAATCAGCCATTCGATTGTGGTACGTTGAGTCGATCACTCCGCCGTCTCGCGTCATTGTGGTAGAGCCGTAGAAGGCGGAGCGTTTGGATGGTCAAGCTGTCGCTGGATGAAGGCGCAACTTCGAACAACAGATGTCAGTTCGTGCTCGATTGGCGTTTGCGAGTGCTATCAATTACCATCGACCGGATCTCGAGAATCGTGAGCATACGCCAAAACATCCTATTGGACTCGTTGCGTTGGATGTTGCCCAGCTCATCTGCAGTTTCTCCACGACGAATGTGGATCGTAACCGTGTGGGTGAACGAGAAAGAGAAATGATGAAAGCTACGTTGGTGTCCGTCCACAATCGCCACAAGGTCGAACGCCCGTCAAGGATCTCTTCGACCGTCTTCATACATCACTGGTATGGTGAACCGTTGGTGTACTGCATCTCATGCGTATCGTAAGTCATGTTTCTTCAGTACCATTAGACTTCCCAGCAAGATAATTCACTGATTAAACTCCATTCGTTCTTCGGGACTTCAAAGAGACACGTTTATGCGGACAGCTAACCAACGAAGAGTTAAAAAGGAGTGTCGATTCCATACCTATATTGATCTGTACACGAAGACAAGCCATTTACTGACCGAGACGCAACCAAACAACCCATTTACTAGGGTTGTTGATTCGTATGGTCAGGTGCAAGCAATTATCAAGTCTGGCACTAGGTCTGTCGACAAGCTACCGAGTGCGGTGTGCATCATGATTGCCGGTACAAGGCGAGCATGGGTTTCCAAGGTGAACATTGTCGCCATCGTGAGTGATGACCAGTTGCAGGAATCTACATTACACGGATTGAGGCTAAGTACTCCCGATCCGGATGTGCATGTCACAGTTCCCACGCTACCAGCAGTAATGCGAAGGCTCGATCTCTCGATATCAGCGATTTTGGTATAATCAACTCAAAGAACCTCAAGAAGGTTTTGAGCACTTGTCCAGATCTCAAGAACGTCGGAGTAAAATGCCTACCAGAATTTAATGACCAAGATAGTATGGTGGAGGCTCAGCTAAGAGGATTGGAGTTGGTGTGTTCCCCAGAGGCACCACTATCGGCGCGTTTGTGGACTCGCGTGCTTCCCAATCTCCACGAGCTCCGCGTTACAGTAATCGATCAGCCTCCCGAAGTCAACCACAAGGCCATTCAAGATATGATTCAAACCAGTCCATCCCTGGAGTATGTCATTTGGTCAAATCATTCTCTTCCACTCAAGATGAAAGGCAAAGCGGCTCTGTACGAAGCGTGTCGTCAGCATAGCTACGACCTCCTTGGGTCTGTCCACGGCTGTGCGGATGAGAGACAAAGCAATAATACCCCAAGCTCAACGTTGTCGTCGGCTAGCAAATGCACCGTGTGGGTGTACGAGAAGTGAGATTCGCAAGAATCAAAACGGACGAGAGTAGTATACACTCAACAAGAGAAACAAGCATTCCATCACTATGTGTTCGACCAATCAGTCATATGAGTCATGGTCATGCGACCGCAGTGGAACCTTGATTTCTTTGAAAGACACTACTTTAAACTGCTCGATAGTGTCGCGCGACTTCTGGATCTGGTGGTTCATCAAATTCCTCCGAGAATGGGACTTGGACACGAAAGCGTGGGAGTATCGAATCAACTTTTCCTGGTCACAACTGGTATTGATCCCCCACCATCGAGTCGTTGCCATCGTGGTCATCATCAACACTTTGTAATCCATATTTCCCATCAAAGTTACGCGCTTCTGTTGTATTCGTTTTCTTTGCAAATCGTTTCCAAAATTGGTCATTTCATGTGCTTGAAACCCTGGACAACACGCAAGCAAGTGTCATACAACACATGCGTCCTGCGATTGTTGGATCCATGTCAGTGTGTGTTGAGGTTGACGAATTCCACCTTTGTTGGATTTCCAACAAACGCATTTATTCAACAGAGAAAGTTTCAATTCTCATCTACCCATACAATGCGTTCAACATCGGTTGTCGAAAAACTACAAATCACTTCGGCGACGTCTTGAGTCAACATGCCATTTGGATGCCTTGAATCCACATGATAATGCTTGATTGCGCTTGCAAATGCTAAACATGCTCTTGTTGACATTGGTTTTTGTGCTTTGTCCATCGTATCATCACTCATTGCGAGGACTTGACGACTGTGGATCCGATTTTCATCATACGAAAGCATTGTTCTTGATCTCTTGCCATCAGAATACCTCCAGATAAAATAGTCGATTGAGTATCCATCATGAAGAAACTGACAGACGGACTTCTCATGGGGTTTGCGTTTCCAATAGGTTTTGATCAAAACACTCGAGAGTTCGCACAGACACGTTCGCCAAGCACTTGATGATGATGCACGCAGCGGACCAAAGTCATCGAAGCACACCAAGCTCAGACTCTTTAAACGAATCGCACCAAGTACATCATCCGAACAGCACGTATCCATAGTCACTGGTTGAACACTTCGCCATTGTGTTGCACAGTGAGCTGCTTGAGCGCAGGACACGCTCGTAAGGCCTCAAGCATTTCTGTCGAATTGAGTTTGCTCCATTGGAAAAGATCCAAAGAGGTGACATGGTTCAAGAGCTGTGACAGTGCCGAGAATGTCACAGTTGTATCCATATAAGCGTTTCCGAGTGCGAGATCCTTGATCCGTGTCACGTTTGCTGGACGACGCTTGATTTGGAGGATACTAGATTTAGCGACCCAGACATGACCATAACTAGGCACAACGATACATACAGCGTCGTCTAAATCGCCCACCGTGTTCACTGACGGCTTGAGAACGGCACTCGCACTTGTCTGGGCTCGGAACGACCATAACTGATTCCCGCGAAGGCTTCTCGAGGCGAAACACGCTTGAATTTCCACAAAGGCGTACGTAGTAGGTAAATTTTCGTTGACGTCCAGAGCGGTATCAGTGCGGTGAAGAAGGTTGTAAAGTTCGGGTTGAGCAGCAACAACATTGCGTACCGGGACTGCCTTGTGACATCGGTACCTCGAAAATCAAGTTGCGTCAAGCAAGAACCGCTGGGGTAAAAGAGCGCGTACGCCAACCACGCCCATCCTCCGTTATTCAGCGTTTGTCCGTCTGGCACCGAGTACAACTTGACACTTGTCACCGCCAGTGCCGAGTAGATGACTCCCAACCGACGTGCCAATGCCATTTCGAAATCGATCGATAAGGCCTCGACGGTCGTCAGTCCCTTGGTTGGTCCCGTACACAGCAACCACATAAATCGTACCAGCGTCGCCTCATCGATCATTCTTGAAGGAGCAAATTGCACGTGTGGATCGTGATGTCACACTTCTCGATAATATCACCCCGTTGCTGAAGCTCAATATGATTGTCCTTTGGTTCAGTACCAGTCTCACAAAACTCAGCAAACTTTACCCGTGGAAATTGAAGCACTCCGCGGTCAAGATCAGCGATACAAATCTGTTGTTCGATCTCGGCACGACGGGAGAAATCAACAATGATATCTTGGACCATACGAGCCAAGTGCTTGAGTGGATAATACTGATACAGAAGCACACCAACATCAACGGGTTTTTCGAAATACCGTTCACGGTCGACATGCGGTAGCACTTCGTTCACATATTCCACAAACGAAGCATTCTCACTCGTCCTCTCCAACCCAGCAAAGGTACGGACAATACAGTCAAGCCACTCTCACGAAGCTATGGGAACCGCATCATGATTTCTGCGTGCGGGTTCGTCCCGTTTCGATTGCTTGTCATCACTAGCGTCATCGACACCATCTTCGTCCACACTTTCTTCCGTGTCGTTATCATTTTCATCGTCGTCGTCATCGTCCTCATCAAAGTCTTCATACATGTGCCCGCCGAAACCAAGCCTATCAAAGAGCTCTCTTTCTCTGTATCTTCTCGTGACTTCCGGATCGGGTGGTT
>JAADWU010000690.1:0-10328 GCA_023336255.1 Pythium graminicola | reverse complement strand
CTTGCATACGGTGCAGCTGTGGTGATCCCTGCGCTTCAACGTCAGCACTCGAAACCCGAGCGTATGCCTCGCGTCATCGGTGTCACGCTCACGTTTGCCTCAATCCTCTTCCTCATTCTTGCGAGCACAGGTTACTCGGCTGTTGGCTGTCAGATCTCGGGCAACTTGCTCTTTACGATCTACCCCAACGCTGCGACGGGTCTCTCCAAGCTCGGTTTCAAACCTGATCAAGGCATGGTTGTGCTTGCCTACCTTTGCATGCAGCTCCACATTACGATCGCGTTTTCGGTCATTTTGCATCCAGCGTTTTTCATCTTTGAACGTATGCTCTTGGGCATGCACAAGCGTGAGTCCATTGACGGGGATTTGGAGGCACCTCATTACTCAATCAAGGACACACCAGGCGCCGAAGAACTCAAGCGGACATCCAGGGGCTCAGTGGTGTCAATGGCTGATATTGAGAAGGATCACGCAAATGAAGAAGATGAAGCGCGAGACTACGATGGACAGTATTTCAAGTACATTCCACTCCGACTCGTCGTCATTGCGATCATGACTGGTTGCTCGATTGCTCTCAAGAACCATTTTCTTGATCTCACGGATTTCATGGGGGCTTCCACCATGTCGTTCAGCTGTATTATTCTTCCGATTGTGTTTTACTTCAAAAAGCTCTGGCGTCAGATTCCCTTGTGGGAACGCATCGTTGGTTCGATTATCCTCGTTGTGTGTGTGGTGATTGGCACGTACGTGACGATCAAGACGGGTAAGAAATTGTTTAATCCGGATGCTGTGCTTCCGACGGATCCGACGTTCCCATTCTGCCACGCTGAGTTTGGTTTTGATGTGTACTACAACTACACACTCGTCCATGGCAAGTAATTAATCCTAGAGAACCCTGTGTCTGTGCGGCAGCATATTCCCACGGTCTCGATCTAGAGTGGATTGAACACTAATACATGTTGATGCATTACACTGATTGTTGAATGGGGGTTTCTGCCTTTGTAGGTTTGATCGTGAGAAAACGACGGAGCAACGCAGCGTCCGTATCAGCATACTTGGTCGTATTCACATACACTGGGTATGGTTCGGTCATGTCCATACCATCGCGTTTGGACGGCAGAACATTCATAAATGCCCGCAATTGCGTCGCATTGACCGAAAAGCCGGGGGTTTTCGAGACTTTGGTGAGGATTTGGGCCAGGAATGACATGTACGCAGTGTCCTCAGCGTTGGCCAACGCGTTGCCGTGGTCAATTCCGTCGAAAAACATTGTGTCTTTGGTGAACCGTACGAGTCGCGACGTGGCGTTCACGAGGGACTCATATGCCACTGGTCGCGGTTTGCACACTGCCGTGAGTGGCAACGTGACGGCGGTGAACAGAGGCTTCCACGTCGTAGCTTTCGCGTAGAAGAAGCCGGTGGCCCAGAGCGACGGGAGCAATTGAATGATCTTGTCGACGATCTGTGCGTCGGCCGTGAATTTGTTGGACGTGAGCACTTGAGTCCCAAGCGTTTGGACCACAGTGACGGCAGAGGGCGGCATGGCCGGCAATCCACCAGTTGCGATGCGACGGAAGATCTCAGTGATACTGTCGAGCCATTGAACCACCGCTGCGGGTGAACACGCGGTCGTAACGGTTGGAACTGCTGCGAATTGCGCGTCCACGATGGCGACTGGATCGTCCGAGGCCGTCGCGAGGACGCTCGAGGGCACCGAGACCGCGAGTACGAGACTGAGAAGCAGCGAGAGGACGAGCGAACGACGGATCATGGGGAATTGAAAAGTGAGACTGTTGAGCAGCAGTGAGCATTGTGAATGGGAGAGAGTGAGAAATCAGAGACTGCAACCGAGATATTTGTGGCGCAGCAGTTGCCGTTGAGATTGTGAGACTACACATATAATAGAAACGCATACATGAGATTAACCAAACCAAACGTTAGTGCAGATCCCATTAGACTGTGACAATGAATGCCATTCGATTTGGCTCAGAATGTAGGTTCTGACCACCACCAGAAGTTCAGATACCGTTCTCAGTTTGGGCTCTGGCCTCATGCACCCATACTGCATGGTCTCTGCTTGTTCAAGGCTTCCATTGAAAGTCAGAGTTTCCACGAATCCTACGGAGTCTCAAAAATCGAACATTAGAATTCCTCTCGCATGACGCTAAGCCCTGCGGTGCTCACGCTCCTTTGCGTGGCCCTCGGCGCCGTTTATCTCCATCTCCCAAGCGCACAAGAGCGGGCCGTGCGTCAACTCCCCACGCCACGCGGCGGAACGCTCGTCGTGACGCTCAAATTGATGTTTCGCCATGGTCCTCGTATTTACGACTGGATTTTGGATCATTCGCGCTTGTACAAGTGGCGTCCGTGGCGGATGCAGTTGCTGGGACGCCCAGTGACAGTGATCTTTAGCTCTGTGGATGTCATTGAAGACATCCTCAAGACGCAGTTTGAGGTCTTTGACAAGGGCGCGTTCACCTCGCGTGCGGCGTACGATATCTTGGGCAATGGGATCTTCGTGGCCGACGGTGAGTTATGGTCGCATCAACGCAAGACTGCGAGTCATTTGTTCTCGCTTCAGATGATGCGCGAGAGTATGGAAGACGCCGTACGAAACTACTGCGCCGTCTTGCGTGATCGTCTCGATGCCATTGCGGTACAAGCAAACAATACGATTGAAATGAAACGGCTACTGGATCTCTTCACAATGGACGTGTTCACCAAGATTGGCTTTGGTGTCGACGTCGGTGGTCTCCATGGCCATGACAACAAGCCGTTTCTGGATGCATTCGAACGTAGTTCGTTGGCATTGCTCTATCGTTTCCAGCAACCAATGTGGCTCTGGCAGTTCAAGAAATGGCTCAACGTCGGATACGAACGACAGCTCAAAATCGACATGGCCGTGATCAATGACATGATCAATGGGATTATTAATCAGTCACTCAAGGATCGACGTGCTGGCAAGGCAACGGAGCATCGAGATCTCATTAAATTGTTTCTAGACAAACCAGCACCGGACGCGCTGACCACAACGAGTGGCAATGTCGACCCGGCACTGGTTCGTGACATGGCTCTGAATTTTATCGCTGCCGGACGGGATACGACGTCCCAAAGCATGTCGTGGGTTCTCATCATGATGAATCGTTACCCAGATATCTTGACACGTGCCAGACAGGAGCTCGACACGAAACTCCCGGCACTTCGAACGGAACAACTAATCCCCACGATGCAAGAGGTTCAAGATCTTGTCTTCCTCGAGGCTGTTATTCGAGAAAGTCTCCGTTTGAATCCCGTCATCGCTGTGACAGCACGCACGGCTATGAGGGACACGACACTTGTGGACGGAACATTTCTCAAGAAAGGCACTCGTGCCGTGTTCTCAAACTACGCCATGGCACGTATGAAGAGTGTGTGGGGTGAGGACGCTGAGTGCTACAAGCCTGACCGCTGGATTGACCACACCACAGGTAAACTGCTTCAGGTGTCCCCTTTCAAGTACCCAGTGTTTCTGGCCGGTCCACGAACTTGTTTGGGAATGAAATTTGCCCTCATGGAGATGAAGATTACCCTCGCAGTACTTCTCAGCCGATATGATCTCCACTCGGCTCGTGATCCATTTTCGTACACGTATCGTGCATCGGCCACCATGGGCATTCGTGGTCCCCTGGACATCACAGTGACGATGCGAGAGGCTTAATCATTATCGTTCGAGAAAGAGGGTATCCAGTGCAACTACTCCAGAATCGAAGGTATGAGAACGATTAACAACATGATATCTACTACAGTGTGTCTTATGATGGAGGAGCTATTTCATCACTGTGTGACAGCTTGAAATCTCACGAGGACTACGCCTGCTCACTCTTGACTTCATTTGTTAAAGTCGGAGCTGTGGCCTGGGCGATCACCGTGAGCGGCACCGAGAGTTCCTTCAACGAGGCGGGCATGGATGTCTTGTGGACTGGTTTCGAGGTAACTGAACTATCCTTCACGATTGGTGGTGTGTACATTGGGCACATGGGTTTCATTGGGGCCCCACGGGGACCTTGACCATGGGCAAAGCAAAGCTGTGGATGGCTCATCAGTCGGTAGTTAGGACCACCTGGATAGCCCATGAAAGGACCAGCAGTAACCGATTGCTCGAAGTTATCGGCAAAATCCGTGCGACCGTAGCGAACTGGACCCTTGGTACGTTGGCAGCACACTCCATGGAGACAACCGCTCTTCCATGCCCAGATGCCGCACGGAACGACGATCACCATGGTCACCACTGCAAACAAGAGGTACTCCCATAGATTTGACTCGGAGCTGTTACCGATAGGTGGAGCGGTCGTGAGAACGGAGCCTTGGATCATCTTGGCGGAGCTTGAGAGTCTCGAGGGTCTTGAGATGAAATGGTAAATGAAGTCGTCGTCAGCCCAAGTCGAGACAGTCGAGTCAGGTCAGGCAGCTCTAGAGGGAACTCCATGATCGACAGGTCCTTGGTTCTCCTGCATCATGACGGATGGTATTGAATGCTAGAGATGCCGTGTCCGGATAACATCAAACCATTGCTCTTCCATCTCGACATAGCCAGTGCAGACTGAGCTGTTCGAGAGGGATAGAGCCGGGCCATCGTGGAACCCTCCAGGTCTGTATTCGGGACATAGGGGACGGTATACTTGCAATTGGTATAGAATTTTATATTGGGAACATGCGGGACTTTCGCTGACGCCCGATGCGACAAATCGCCCTGGTTTTGCGCCGATACAAAACCCAACGATTGGCAGGTCGACTTCAACCGGAGGAAACCCATATCCGTACGAAACATGCACGAGTATAGTGGACAAAATGGAGTATACTGCACAAAATGCACTTGTACGGATATGCACGACGGCAGCAGCGGACAAATCACACTGGCGTATGCTGCATATGCATGTCGCGGAGAAGCGAGGCGCCTGGGATGATGGGCACAGCTCCGTGCATGGTGGTGACGGTCTCCAATTGCCAGGAAGAGCTACATGGAACTCCCAGATGCAAGTGTTTATGATTATTTATCTGTACTAGATGAAAAAGTGTCATGCCTCGTCCCCTTTCTCTTCATCGTCGTCACATAACATGGTTGGTCGTCCATGTTGATGGTGTGGGTGCTCAAGCTCAAAGTCGGTTTTACTGGTTGGTATAACGAGTGGCTCGCTTCGCTGCGTGATTTCGTCCCGGTTCTGGATTTGATGGAGTTTGATATTGAAAATATCGCCTACAGTGCGATGATGGCGAACATCTTCGCGCCAGGTTGTCAATCCTAGCGCTAGACAAGCCCGGTGGTGCATACCACGATGTGCATAGAGCGCTTGATAATACGCGGCGATCGTGAGCGGTTGGTCTCTTTGTCCAGCTTCCACATCGTCATTGGTGAGGTCATTCCCAAACCAGGACACACAACGAGTGCAGCCCCATTCGGCCGCACATTCGCGAAGCATCGTGGATTTGCAGATCAACGAAATAAGCGGGACGATCGCAAGCAACGCGAGAGCGCCAAAGAGCAGACACTGAATAACGTTAGGTCCGTCGTCCATATTGGTGGTGCGATGAGGCGACTCGACAGGAAAAAGACAAAGTGAGGCTCATTCCCACGAGTCGAAGTGCTCATCTGCGTCGTTGAGCTTCCAGCGATGTTGTAAGTCCCGAATTTGAACGTGGCATTCGGAACACGAGGGACACGTTGAGAACATGAGCCGTCTGCCGACTTGTTCTGGATTGGATTAATAGACCTGACAGCATGTCTCATCGTCGAATGGATCGTTTGACTATGAGTCGCTGAGCGTGGCAATCCCATTGGAGACGCCTTGCTCAATGTGAAGTTTGTACGAGGGACATCGACACGGCGGCCGTAGAGATTCATGCCATGTCGATGACCGGGTCGTCTCTCGATCACCAACCATGATGTTGATACCTAGTGCTCAAGAATCTTGAGGTACGAGTGGTCATCGTAGAGCACAGCGCCAGCAGCCACCACAAAGCTCACCGCAGACGCGTCGCGTTCCAAAGGATCGTGATGCATGGAGCACAGCAACGGAACCAGTGCCAAGTGGACAAACGCACGCTGAATGCAAACCGAGCAATGTCAGTTTTGACGCATCCCTTCCATTTTCTTCTTTGGATTTGACTTGTGTCGAGTGAGTGTGCAGGCAGATACGTACAGGATCTTGGTTAAGGGACCGGAACGACGAGTACCATGATCCGCCGACTGCGCTTTCCAATGTGGATCCTCTTGGAATAACCCACGAGATACATCGATTTGCGAGTCATGTGGGTTCTGGAATAGGTGATGACACTCCTTCCTCCATTCGCTCAAGCTGCAGTTTGATCGGACCACTGGGACAGGAATGTTGGAGGACATGCTCCCGCCAATTTGTCAAATGCAAAGTATTCAACGCGGGCTGTCGATCGCGTGAACGTATACGCACGTAACACGTCACATCAGACTGTGTAGTATGACCATGTTGTGGTTCCGCGTCGCAGTGCTCGCCGAACACGCGCTGCCAACAGCTCACCCAATACGAACAGCCCACACGCCCCAATGCGAGCCGAAAAGCAGCGTGTTGGCAAAGCATGGCTATGCATGGCGTGAAGATCAACACGGCAACTAGTGCGATCACCAGCAAGTCGATCATGGCAGGAAGTCGGAGAGTGAGCTTGATCTTCATTGGGCTGTGTCGAACTAGTCCTTCATTCGCCCGACACAGAGCGATCTGTGGTGCGCGACATGCGTGGGGAACGTCCAGGAGAACCAGAAGCGACCGCGTGGATGAAGTTTCTTCTGAGGGGGACGAAAATGACCATTTCGTTTGATTTGTTAAAAATCTTCATGTCTTCGACACGCAATGTAAACGATCAGTCGGATTCGAGATCTTTGAAGATGGCTACATTTCAGCAAGGATCGGCATTGCCACTTCCATCAACGGCGCATAAAGCTCTTGATATCGTGGTGCTCCATATCGAAGCATTTCTCCATTGCGTATCACTAGGTGTTACCGACAGTCACCGAGAACAGGGCGGAGGAATGATGATGATGCCAACCCAACAGAGTGAGTTTTACGCTATCATAGCATCACAACAGACCTTCACACCCAGAGGGTGTGTAGGCAGCTGTCTGGTGTTTGTGCAAGGTCCACTTTATTCCCATACAGTCATCACTGAGTGGAGGGGACCATCAGCACCAAATGGCGTAAGGAACGGACCATAAACTCCATCTTCGTGCCAGATGTGATCACGGCGTGCAGAATCCAGGCACTGTATTTGAGGTGTGACTTCAGGGTTCGACAAAATGGGACTGATGTGAGTGACGGGTTCCTAGTCCACCGCAGTCCAGTACTGTAGTGACTTGCGTGAGTCCAGTGGGTTTGGACTTGAAGTTGAGCTTTTGCTCGGGAGATGAGATTCTTGGTCTTGTCATGCATGCGGTTGCTTTTCGTTGCGTCTCGACAAACCTCATCTCATTGCAGCTGAACTTCAGAAAGCGTGAGAGAAAAGAAAACCTTCGAGAAGGTTTCTCTCTCTCACGGTGGCATCATAATGATCATGATGGTATCATGATGATCCCACCAGCGGGTGAAGAGCATTATCCTCAGACGACCATTCGTGTGATTACGATCAGGTCAGAGCTTTTGGTGGCTGCAACGTCCAGTGCACCAGTAGTATCTTTATATAGATGCTTTTTTATAAATAAAACACATCACCGGTATGAACTGTGAGGACCTCATGGAGGTCCATGGCAATAAAGGCATGCATCCTGCTTTTCAATCGCCTGACCTGAAAATCTCAGTGCACAGTTGAAGTTGAGACAACTTCAGTTCTTAACACAGCTGACACACTTCCGTCATACGGAATGCCTGTTGCTATCCTCCCCAGTCAACTCGTTTTTGGTCAAAAACGGAAGTGGAAATCTCCGGATCTCCCTCGTCCGCTCCGCCATCCGCTTGACATCCGCTCTCCTCCACCGTGGCGCGACAACTGGCGTCTGGCGGAGAGCTCCTCCTCCACTAAACTTCAAGCGCAGCTTCAACAGCACTGCTTCGTCATCATCTCCGCTCACCCCGTCCCCTCCGCTCCGCTTGGACTCCCCATCCACTTTGGTCTCTCCTCCCATGACTCGCTTCCGCTTGGCCTTCGCTTCAGCTCACTTGCGAATCCGCTCCAAGCCCCACCACTTGTTCCCCAACTCTCCTCTCCGCTCTTCTTTCTCCACCATGGCTGAGCAGCTCATTGGCGCCATTGATCAGGGCACGACGTCCTCGCGTTTCATTGCATTCTCGCGCAAGGGCGAAATCGTTGCGACGCACCAGCTTGAGCACAAGCAGATCTACCCGCAGCCAGGCTGGAGTGAGCACGATGCCGATGAGATCTTCACAAATGTCGAAGCCTGCGTCCGCGGTGCGCTTGAGAAGGCGAACATTCCGCTCTCGCGTCTTGCTGCCGTTGGTATCACCAACCAACGTGAGACCACGCTTGTGTGGGACAAGAACACGGGCAAGCCGCTCTACAACGCCATCGTGTGGCACGATGCGCGTACGGCCGACATTGTCCACCGTTACAAGAACGGCGAAGGCGATGGTTTCCCGGGTCTTGGACAGGACCGTTTCCGTGCGATCACGGGTCTTCCGATCTCGACCTACTTCTCGGCTAGTAAGATCATCTGGCTTCTTGAGAACGTCCCGGGTCTTCGTGAAAAGGCTGTTGCTGGTGATGTGCTCTTCGGCAACATGGACACGTGGCTCATCTGGAACCTCAGTGGTGGTGTGAACGGTGGTATCCACGTTACTGATGTCACGAATGCTTCGCGTACCAACCTCATGAGCCTCGATACGCTCCAGTGGAACGATGAGATCCTCAAGTGTCTCAACATCCCCAAGTCCATGCTCCCGGCCATCCGCTCGTCGTCGGAAGTGTACACCAAGGGTGTCGCAGGTTCGTGCCTTGAGGGTGTCCCAATTGCTGGTGATCTTGGTGACCAGCAGGCGGCGCTTTTCGGTCAGACGTGCTTCTCGCCAGGTGAGGCCAAGAACACGTACGGTACGGGTTGTTTCTTCATGATGAACACGGGTACCACACCGACGCCGTCGACCAAGGGTCTGCTCACGACGCTTGGGTACAAGATCGGCGACCAACCTGCGGTGTACGCCCTCGAAGGATCGATCTCGTACGCTGGTGCCCTCATCCAGTGGCTCCGTGATAACCTCAAGATGATTGAGACGGCCCCCGAGGTCGAGACCCTCGCGCGCAAGGTCGAGGACAACGGCGGTGTCTACCTTGTGCCAGCGTTTGGTGGTCTCTTTGCACCACACTGGCGTGACGATGCGCGTGGTGTGCTTGTGGGTCTCACGGCCTACGCTACGCGTGAGCACATTGCTCGTGCTGCGCTTGAGAGCACAGCGTTCCAGACGCAGGAAGTCGTTGCTGCCATGGAAGGTGACTCGGGTGTCCACCTCACCAAACTCAAGGTCGATGGTGGTATGGTCGTGAACCAGCTCCTCATGCAGTTCCAAGCGGACATCCTCAACGCCCCTGTCGTCCGCCCGGTTGTCGCTGAGACCACGGCACTTGGTGCCGCCTATGCCGCCGGTCTGGCCGTCGGTTACTACAAGACCATTGATGAGCTCCGTGCCAACTGGCAGATTGCCGGTACGTGGGAGCCAAGCATGGAGACCCAGAAGCGCCACCATTTGCTCACGCAGTGGACCAAGGCCGTTGAGCGCACGCTCAACTGGGAGGAAGAGAAGAACTGAATCGCAGATGCCCATGATGAAACTCTCACTGCCGTGAGCCCCAGCAAGCTCTAAGCGACAGATACCATAGCGATTGTTGTGCGGATGTTTGCCTTGTTTGTTAGTATATCCTCACTTGATATCTCTGTGGCTTGTTACTTTGAGATGTGATTGAGATACAGTTCAGGGTCATTGTCCGTCAAGTTCTACCACTAGTAGTGAAGATGGCTACATGAACCATCACTCTTGCTGAGTTTCAACCTTGAAGTGTCGTGTCCCGTTTACTCGAATCGAACGTTACGAGTGTCAACAACACTAACTGTATATCAAGAAATCAAATGTTCGCTTTTTTAAAAGACAACACTCTGGTCGTGAAGAAATTATTCTGGTCATGATACTGTTGGATGATCACTGAATGAAGACGTTTTTGTCACGCAAGGTTGCAATAATGCGATGGAATATCACCTCGACTCGTTCCATACCCCACTTTGTTGGATTTGACGCAACACAGCTACAACTTGGGATGCTGTAGGGCGATCTGCCGGTTCAAAGGACAAACAGCTCTGAACAAGATCACGTATCGCTTGT
>JAADWU010000689.1:0-10349 GCA_023336255.1 Pythium graminicola | reverse complement strand
TGAGGACCAGGTTCATATGCTTGGTGTCAACAACCACAGGAAGCACGGGATTGCTCTGAGCGCTCTTGAGCGTCGAAAAGACACTATTAGCTGGCACTGTACCGAGTGACACTGCCAGTAGCATCGTCCATGCGACGATAGAGACACGCAAAGCCACGCCATGGTGACGTCCATACTTCCTGACCATCTTGAAGCTACTAAGGTTGTGAAATGAGTGAAACGAACTTAGGGAGATCCGTTACTAAGTACGCATTGAAGAGCACACGAAAGGGTGCGATCTCCATTACGCACCAAGCAAGCACTATGTCCAAGGAGACTGATAGTGACGATGAACCACAACAACTACAGTACAAGGTAAAAAATCTAGCCATCGATTATGTATACGAGACCATGATTGACTGGGTGGCTGATAGGTGATAATCTTGGGCGATGGTGCTGTTGGGAAAACATCGATTGCGATGCGCCATACTGAAGACAGTTTTTCCAACATGTACAAACAAACCATTGGGTTGGATTTCTTTCTCAAGCGACTTGCACTGCCTGGTACGTTGGGAAGAGAACAACAGCACTATGTGTTGGCTCACGAGATGGTTCCTAGGGGAGACCCAAGTGACATTGCAGATTTGGGACATTGGGGGGCAAAGCATTGGCGGCAAGATGCTCAAAAACTACATCTTTGGTGCCCAGGTACATAAAGCCATTTTCTTCTATTACTACCAGAGATCTGATAAGAAATGCAGGCTGTGTTGCTCGTCTATGACATTACCAACTACGAAAGTTTTCAGAACCTGGAAGATTGGTATCGTCTCGTGCGACGCACGTTTGACGATGACAAAATGCCATACATTGGTCTCGTCGGCAACAAAAGTATGTGCTCTCGTTCTTTCTGTGATTAGTTACCGACCGTGTCGTTGATATCTGTAGCTGATTTGAACCACTTGCGAGCGGTGAAAGCCGCGAAACACAAGCAATTTGCTGAAGAGAATGATCTCAAGAGCTTTTTCGTGTCGGCGAAAACAGGCGACCAAGTGAATGTAACCTTTCGCCAAGTCGCATCGGACCTCGCAGGCATCTCTCTAAGCAAGGCCGACTTGGATGTCGAAGCCCCTGTGCTCAAGGCACAAATCGTCAACCATCAGCAAAATGATCCAGATGTCAAGAGTCCCGACATCCGCGGCAAAAATAACAACTGCAGTTTGCAATAATCATCATAACAACGAAGTATTGGACCGGTCAAAGCGTTACATTTGATTGACAATGCTCCGCGCTGGCAGGGAGATTGGTGGTATGGTACGACGACTCGTGTTTACAGTGTGTAGCACACGAGTGGACTGGAAAACGCAAATAATGCGCGCCTAGTAGTCGCTGCCGCCGCCGCCGAACATGTCACCGGCACCACCAATGTCAGCCTCTTCCTCTTCTTCCTCAGCCGGGGCTTCTTCCTCGGCAGCCGCGGCGCCACCAGCAGCAGCAGCCGCACCAGCCGGAGCAGCAGCACCGCCGAACTTAGCGAGCTTCTTGGAGCCAGCGGCGATGATTTCGTTCACGTCCTTGCCTTCAAGCTCCGACATGACCTTGCTGAGGCGACCCGAGTCAACCTCAATGCCAACCGACGAAAGGATGGCCGAGACGTCGGCGGCCGACGGCGTCGCGTTGCCGCCGAGAACAGCGAGGAGGTAGGCACCAATGTAACGCATCTACGAGAGCAGAAAAGGGTGAATGTCTGTACTAAAGGGTTCATTTGTAGTGGCATAACTTCGCGACCTCCCCACCAATCACGACCGGACCGACATGGTTATGATCACAAGATCACAGTGACGGTGAGCGTAGCGATGGGAGGGAGACCAAAGTGCTACCGCCGCTATGGGATCCAACCTGCTGACCTACCTTGAATCAGTTTAAGGCTTCTTTGGACTTGCCGGATACAAGATGACCGCAACTTCGTGCCCGTCACGCATGCTGCAGCGACAGCCAGCAGAACCAACCAATAGCGACACACTCGGTATAAGAACCAATAATCTTCATACAAGAGCATTGGTTGGAATATCCACCAATGGAAAGGAAGAAGATGTGAATGTCGCGTGAAGGTTGCTTGAAGCTATGGTACTCTCTCCGCCAATGGTTCCCACCAGCTACATTCCCTTCACTTGATTGTTGCCCTATTTCCTCATTTGCTGCCCACGAACCGCGTGCATCCCGTAGTAAACGCTCCTCTATCCACCATGGCTCCAGTTGTAAGTCACGAGCGTTAAGACGCTTCATCTATAACGGTGTTTTCCATCGACTCGATCGAGTGGGGGAGCCAAGGACAGTGTGTCCAACGACCGAAGTCATGTTGCTAAGCTGCAGAGTTTCCCCCTTCTCTGCTCGGGCACAACACACAGAGTTCCCTTCTCTGTCGGCGCGTTTTTTTCTTTGGAAAACAAACACGTCGGTCAATAGGATCGACTGGGAATGAAGAACAGGCGACAGAGCCCTCTTCTCTGTTGTGATGCCTTGAGTGGTGAAGGTGGATCCTTGCAGTAAACTTGATGGATCTGGTCTGTCAGTGACACTGTTTTCTTGCTTTCTACCTCATTGGAGCATGGAGAGCACTTGATGGATGAAGCCATTTAGGTTTCTCTGTCAGGTGAACTCACGTCTTCCCTTTTTTGATCTCAACAGCAGACCAAGGGCAAGAAGGTTGCCAAGAAGGCGGTGCTCAAGTTCACCATCGACTGCACGATCCCAGTTGATGACAACGTCCTTGACCCTGCGTCGTTCGAGAAGTTCCTCCACGATCGCATCAAGGTCAATGGCAAGACCGGTGTGCTTGGTGACGCCGTGAAGATCACGCGTGACAAGACCAAGCTCTACGTCGCTGCCACGGCTCCGTTCTCGAAGCGTTACCTCAAGTACTTGACTAAGAAGTACTTGAAGAAGCAACAGCTTCGTGATTACCTCCACGTCATTGCGTCGGACAAGCAGACCTACGAACTTCGTTACTTCAACATCCACGATGCGGGTAACGATGCCGACGATGATGAGGAATAAGCAGTGCCTTCTCGACTGTAGATTTAGCCCAACAGTATTGAGATGCCACGCAAATTCTGAATCAGCAGAGCGCAGTTCGCATGGCGGCAGCAAAACACATTTGAGCTTTGTTTGTTCATGGTCACATTTAATTTTCACCACTCGTCTTGGGTATAAAGACTTGGTAGGACGTCGACCACACTCGTGACATTGACACTCGCCTACAAGTTGCTTTACCGTGTACCATAGTGACTGCTTCGTGGGTTGCGCCGAGGGTCGGTGTTCAGCTAAGAGGCATCAAACATTCAATATACCCTTCGAGACAATAGGTTCGAGCAGATGAGGAGCTTACCATGGCTGCGTTGAGAGCATCGATCCACTTCTTCGAACCATTGATAATATCGTTCAAGTGGTACACACGGTTGGGCTACATCGTGTCACGATCAGTAAGTGGCTATGTCAGAGTGAACTCGATAAGGGACACATTACATACCGTGACAACGTCAAAAGCCGTGTTGCTCTTGGACTGGACATACAGACTCGAAGACCACGGGATTTCACCCTTTTGCTTCATGCGAATAGGGTCGATATAGATTAAGCGCGGTTTGGATGTCAAAATGAGCTGGCGTTTCTTGGAGAAGAGTCCCTTGCGTTTGCTGATAAGCCCGTGTAGTTTAATATGCTCGTCATCCAGTAAGAATCGACCCCAGAGCGAACTCGTCCGTGAAGGAGGGGGTGGAGGGGCTGCGGCTTTCTGTCGGGCAACTTCGACAACACTCACAGGAGGTGCTGTAGCTTCGACTGCTGCAGGCTCAAACATCAATCCGGACGAGACCTGCAATTCGGTCGCGACACCGGCAAACAGCCAATCTTCGGTTGCTCCATCCTAAACACCACCGGGAACAGTTAGCATCGGGTAGAACATCAACGCGTGTCTTGTAAACACGTACGTTGTCAGTTGGAGGAAGCTTGGACACATCAGGAATATAAGGAGCTGGTGAGTCCCCCAGACGATCCCAGTCAATGCCTTCAAAGAATGGATGAGCTTTGAGTGCTTGATATCCATTTCCATCTTCGTCTGACCCAGCCCCTAGACGCTGAGCAGGATCCTGCAGCAAGATCTTGTCGATGAGATCACGCGCAACATCCGGCACACTGTCGGGGTATTCAAAGTCCTCAGATGGATGGTTGAGGATTTGCTGGAAAGTCAAATATTCGTTCTCTGCGCGGAACATGGGTCGTCCCACGAGCATCTGAAAGACCATACAGGCAAGTGCCCACAAATCACATCCACGGGACGCATCCAAGTCCCTTAACACTTCAGGGGACACAAACTCGGCGGTGCCGCAGAACGTGTTGGAGCGGTGCTCTTCCGTTTCATCTTTGGCCGTACCGAAGTCGGTCACTTTGATGTGACCATTATCGGTCAACAAAATATTCTCCGGTTTGAGATCACGGTGAATGACTCCCTGACATAGCAAGCCACCGTAGATGAGCCTCATAATCACAATAACAGTACCCAGCGATACATACATGTTCATGGAGGTACTGCAATGCAACGACAACTTCGGCAATGTAGAACTTGGTGATCTCAAGAGAACAAGCGCAGTCTTTGTATCCCTGTGCAACCTTGTTCTTGTTGTTCTTCCTGTACAAACGGTCATCAGTAGTTGGCGGTAGCTCTGCTATACAAATCACTTACGTGATGACATCGAGGAGCTCCCCACCACGACAGAGTTCCATGACCATGTACAAGTAGTTATGGTCCTGGAACGTGAAAAAGAGCTTGACGATGCGATCATGGGAGACTTTGGAGAACACTTTGCGCTCCATCATGACAAATTTGACTTTCTTCTCCTTCTTGATGAATCGTTTTTCCATAATCTTGACGGCGTACTCGGCTCCAGAGTCTTTGGCACGGGCATGAACCACACGCGCGTAGGCACCTTCACCCAGCGTGGCCCCAAACATAAAGTCTGCCGGTGATGGCTTTCTTGAACTGCCGCGACTTGACCCTGGACCCTCGCTAGAGCCTGAAATACAATACAGTAATCCGTCAATTGCAATACACTCGGCCACATTCCCACAACCAACCTTACCAAGTGCATGTGAACTCATGATAACGTCACCAATGCTTCCTCTCTTGATACGTTGCTTTGTATACTTTACGAGTTTTTCACGCTCGTCACACACACAGCGTCAAAATGACGACACGTGCCACTTGTAGGCAGCTGTGGGTTTCCACAAGACGCACGGTATGTCACACAACTCTCTACCGCCGACACCAGAGCAGATACACGCGATCTCTGTCGCACCCACACGAGGCGTTTGAAGCGCGAGAGATGGAGTGAGAGAAAGGGGAGGCGCGTGTTGCCCGCCGAGCCTTTGCCCTTTGCGACTCTGTTCGTCCTGATTCAGAAGCCCACAATAGAGTGGTCCACACTAATGGGACCAAAGGTTGAGGTTGAAGTGGATTGTGAGATGGACATCCAGACATGTATCGCACCTCGATATGTGTACAGTGTTACGTTTTGTTATGTCCCTACAACTACTACCAAAGCGTCTTTGAAATGTCCTCAGAGATGCGACGACTGCATTGCGAGCCACCTCCTCACCGCGTCTGGAAGCGATGGCCGTGCGATGAGCCACGAAGACCGTAGGCTGGATTACGACGCGGCATGGCTTCATGCTGTAATACCACATCATCTGGGTTAGACACAACTCAACATCACACACCCGATTCAGTGCGACGTACGAGAGCAGCGTTGATAGCATCGATCCACTTTCTGGATCCATTTACAGTGTCGGTCAAGTGGTAGGCTCGGTTGGGCTGCGCAGATGATGAATTAGATCTATGTAAATGGGATCTCCATAGGCCAATAACGCACCGTGATGACATCAAACGAGGTCGCACTCTTCGGCTGGACGTGCAGCGTCGAGGACCACGGAATTTCTCCCTTCTGACGCATTCGAATGGGATCAATGTAGATGAGGCGTGGCTTGGATGTCAGTATCAGCTACACAAGCCATGAAACCAACATCAGTACTCGGTGCATTGGAAGGCAAATCGGGGAGGACTAACCTGTCGCTTTTTCGAAAATAACCCCTTGCGTTTGCTAATCAGCCCGCCCATTTTGATCAATTCATCATCAAGCAAGAATCGATTCCACATCGAGTTTGCACGCATCATAGCAGGAGGAGGTGGAGCAGCAGCACGTTGGCGAGCCACTTCGAGGACTGTAACTGGAGCAGTCGTCTGCTCTCTACACGAAACACCATCCACCGTGAGATCCAAAATACACCAACTTATGGAGAAAAACGTACTCGGACATTGGCTCGAATCCCAAACCAGACGAGAGCTGCAGCTCTGTCGCCACACCAGCAAACATCCAGTCCTCTGTTGCACCATCCTAAAACATGGCAATAGATCCGTCAGTCTCCACGAAGTGTTGAGCGACAGGTATGGACGCCACTTACACTCGTCGTCGGGGGGAGTTTCTTGATTGGCGGGCAATACGGTGCCTGGGATTGGCCAATGGAGTCCCAATCGATTCCTTCGAAAAATGGATGGTCCTTCAATGCCTGGTATCCATTACCGTCTGCGTCTGTGCCAGCACCAAGACGCTTATGGGGATCTTGAATGAGGATTTTGTCAATGAGGTCGCGTGCAACAGCCGGGATAGTGTCAGGATACTCGAAATCCTCGGCAGGATGGTTGAGAATTTGCTGAAAAGTCAGATATTCGTTCTCCGCCCGGAAAATGGGACGACCAGTGAGCATTTGGAACACCATGCAGGCCAACGCCCACAAGTCACACCCACGCGACGCCTCTTCATCCCGAAGTACTTCAGGCGATACAAACTCTGCCGTGCCGCAAAAGGTATTTGTGCGGTGTTCTTCGGTCTCATCTTTCGCAGTGCCGAAATCGGTCAGTTTAATGTGACCTGTCTCGCTAAGCAGGATATTTTCTGGTTTGAGATCACGATGAATCACACTCTGTGCACAAATCGCCATTCATGTGAGCCATCATCCAATGCGATTGTTCTATGCAGCGCAACTTACGTTTTCATGCAGGTATTCAAGGGCAATCAACACCTCTGCGATGTAAAACTTGGTCAGTTCCAGTGAACATGCACGGTTCGTGAAGCCTTGAGCAATCATTTCTTTGTGGTGCTTGCTGCAGATCAAACCATTAATTACGGAAGGCAAGAGATGCAACGCGTTGATAAAACGTACGTAATAACCTCGAGCAACTCGCCACCACGACACAATTCCATGACCATATACAAGTAATTGTCGTCCTGTGCATCATCAGGTCACATGAGTACAAATCATTCCCCAGAGATTTCAGATGCGGTTGGGATACGCACATGGAAAGTGTAGTAAAGCTTGACAATGCGATCACTCGAGACTTTGGTGAATACTTTGCGTTCCATCATTACAAACTTGACTTTTTTCTCCTTCATGATAAATCTTTTCTCCATAATCTTGACAGCATACTCAGCACCTGTGTCCTTCATGCGTGCATGAACGACACGTGCATAAGCACCTTCACCAAGCGTTGTTCCGAACATAAAGTCGGCCGGTGATGGCTTCTTGTGACCTTGCGGAACATGTTGGCCATCGTTCAGAGATCCTACCCATCACCCACAATACGCACAGATACCCAGAATACGTCAGAACGTTCCCACCAAGATTAGGAAGTACACACAGTTTGTACCCGAGTGTTGACGCGCCCGGGCACTCGAAGTACGACGCAACGTCGACATGGGATAATCACAGTCGCGACAATGAGGGCACTCGTTTGCACGCTCTACAATTCGGTTTTGGATGGCAATCACACGAGACGATAGCGCAGCGTCTGGTCTTTCCGGAACCGTCACTACCAATCGACGAACACGACCCTCTCACCAGCAGTAGAGCGCGACGCACGAGGTACCAACCTGAGAGCAATAGCCTCTCCAGATGGCCCGTCTTGACGATGTCCCGCCCACAGTGCAAGTATGGTTCAGGGGATGGGTCCAATTCGGGACTAAATCCCTTGTTTTACCGAAGTTCACCCTCCCAAATACTTGCTGGCTCTCTTCTCCCTTTTTGAATCTCTTCCACAACATCAACTCATCAAAACCTCTTATCCTCTATACGATCGACTCGACGGAATAGAATCGGATGCAAAGAAGTCTTCCAAAACCTCTCATACATGATGTTTTCGAAATCCATCTCTTCTCCCACCCATCTCTTCATGCCAATCTTGCATGCATCTTCATTGCATGCTCAGAGAAGACCTTTGCAGCTTCTTGCTGACCAAGATGTTCAAGTAATCGCGCTCCATCAAGGATCCGATCGGCATTTTCGCATAGGCGCAGACAGCGCTCAAGGATGTGGGTGGCCCAGTTGAGCTGCTTGCGCGTGACATAGATGGCAGCCGAGTTGAAGTACAAGGTCGGCTCGGTGGGATATAAGTCCATGCCGGCAAGCAACTCTACGAGGGCGTCGTCGTCATTTCCCATGTGACGCCTGAGAACCGCAATGTGGTTGTGAAGGGGGCCCGGTTCCAGCACCATCTCAGTGTCGAGTCCGAGCTGAACGATCCGCTCGTTCATGCGCTTGGCTGCTTCCATGTAGCTACAAATTTGCACGACTATTACTACTGTGGGAACATATCTGATCAAGATCCAGTCACGCACCGTATGGCCGTCGGAAGGTCATTCAGTTGCTCGGATATGACACCACGTTGGTAGTAGTGTACTGGCATATGACTTCCTCGTTGGATTGCCTTGTCAAGAAAGTCCAAAGCAAGTTTGACAGTCGCACTTCGCATCATTCGCTCGACAGTAACCGTGCCGTTATGTTGCTTGATCCAATGATCGTACAAATGTGTCCCAGCATATCCTGCTCCCTGCACGCATTAATCGATGAGAGCAACCGCCAGGTGGAAGTCGTCAATGCTTGGGCAAACAAAACCACGTACCGCTGCTTCATGCGCTGAAAACGCAAATGCCTTTGCCATGTGCCGAATAGCGAGAATCGTATTTGGTTGTATCGTGAGAGCAAGTCCAAGGTTTCCCTGGCCTTCGACATGTTGCGTCATGTACGCGACGCTTGCTCGAGCCAACTGTAGCGCCCGCTCAGGATCCTTGTTGAGTAAGACCTTGGCAGCGTTGTTGAGTACTTTGATGTTCTCGGGAACAACATCAACGGCGGCAACGAAAAGTGTCTCTTCCGTCTTCCAGTCGGTATTCCGAACCACACTCTTGGACATCGACGCTGCCAGAATGATCACAATGGAGGCAACACAGATACATCGCACAGTTCGACCAAAGGATGACGCAGCACGAGACTTCTCTGTGACAGTTGCAATACGATCTTCGACACGGATTAAAGTCGCGACAAATTCGTTGGCGACGAATCCAATGAGTAAGCTGAAACCAACACTTGGAAAGTACAGCAAACGCTCCGCGACCACAGTACCCACAGGGAAGAAGATATTCGCGGCTGGCACGAATGGAATCACCCCAAACGCAATGCATAGTAATAATGGCGAGCGCTTGATGTCTCGATACCCCTTGAAGATGCTCGTGATCACCACAGCGTATGCAAAAACGGTGAGCAAATTTCGTGGATCGGTCGCACTGGTGATGACTGGGATCGTGTTAAAACCATAGTCGTATGATAACCAGCTTGGCCACACGAGCTTCCACAAATACCAAGCATGGATATGGGCATATGACAAGATGCGGACATGTCTTCTGTCTTCGACATTGATGGAATTGGCGAGGATGTTGAAGGTTGCTTTCGTCTGCTCACCATTCACCCAGAGTCGAATGATCAGGAGCCCAATCGCGCTCACGATTACTGTGACAACTCGCATTCGTCTTTGTGGGAGGTCTGAGTGACGGACTTCGTCATAGGCGAGGGCGTTGATGATGGTGTGGGCAATGTAGATGCCGAAGACTGTGATACCCAACTCCTTGCAAAGGCAGGCTACAGAGTATTTTCTGTGAGTAAAGGTATTATACGCATCCATCAGCATTTTCAACAACTTCTTACCACAGATACCGAGTACAATGGCTGCTAGTGTGAACTTCCATGAGTTCCGTCTCTCTGCAATGTTGTACAAATGGAATCCACCAAGTGAGCACATGACGCAGAGCAAGTCGGCTCGTCCAACGATACTAGCAACTGAATCACAATGAATAGGATGCACGGCAAACAACAAGCCCGCGAGAAATGTTCCCACTTCAAAGTTCTTCTGCTTACCAAGCACAACACACGCTGTCTGCCAGACCAACACGGAACAGAGTGCGTGGATCATAACGTTGGTTGTGTGGAAGCCG
>JAADWU010000688.1:0-10350 GCA_023336255.1 Pythium graminicola | reverse complement strand
TTTTTGCAGGGGTAGTAAGAGTATCCATTTCATACGAATCACTGATACTAAGAGGTGTGAGTCGAATCTTGCTCATGCGACAAAGCTTCTTCACTCACGAAATCAACATTTCCAATGGAGTTTCGGACCAGCCAGCAATGTCACTGCGCATCTGAGGAAGCGGTAGTAGCACTGACGTGAAGTGTGTACGCCTTGTTATCATCTACACGTAATCACCAATCGGCAAAATCAGTTTGATATCCACCCATGAATGGCCCAACCCACTTACCTCGACTGGTATCCACGTAGAGGTACTCGTACCACAGGCTCGAGCATCTTTATCTGCGTGGTACCATCGGAGTGACCGGCTCTCTGTCACGATCTTCTCTGCTCGGCCGACGCTTCATTACGACTGCCGCTCGCCACTCACCGAATGCTACTCGAAGCATGCGTGCTGACCACATCTCGAGCACTAGGAAATCTCTGTCTTCATTGGTCAGCTGGATGCGGAGAGATGGTCGCTTCGATGATTTTTTGTTCGGATTTACATTTTCCTCGGCCCCGAAATCGCTCGTTGAACTACTCGAGACTAGCTCAGTTTTCACGCACAGCATGGGTCGTGAGGATGGCTTTAGTACCGCCGAGCTGCGCGACGTCGAGTACGATACACGGCGTTGTGACGACTCAGTTTGCCGTTGGCGTTTGATCGTCTGCGCTGCCAACGCCCACGCTTGGATCACACGTTGAGCCAGGAGTCGTTGATGATGACCGATACGCTGAAGAATCAACGCTTCATTGAACGCCATTGCCCTTCTTGTAGATATAGCACTTGTCGGAGAACGTGATGAGCGCACTTTCGAACGCCACGCATCCAGACAGCGTTGGAGCAAGCTCGTCTTGGTCATCGTTTGCATTTGTAGGATCCAGCACTCGATTCTCCACTTGTTCCACGCGGCGCTCGTCGAGAACTGACCACTTCGTCGCCTCACTTCTCGCGCTGCCGCACGTGCACACGCAAAACGTTTCCACACTTGAAAGACGATTCTCGCCACTCGCAGTGCTCGTACGCGACGACGGTACTCGACAATCACGAACACTTTCCAATAGCGCAGAGCTTTCGCCTTGATCACATTGGCCTGACGCCGTTGACGTAAATGCACAAACGCCCGAATTGTTGTAAAATGCGTCCATTCGTCGAATGCAACGAGAAGCAACCGCCGCTGCGATCGGATGTAGAGCCATTCAGCCGTCAACCGGAGCACACGCCGTGCCTCGACAAGCTGTTGCCAGCGGCAAAACGTCTTTCGCTCGAGAATTGTGGTCAACACCGTTAGCCACTTCTCGCGTGCCGCTTGTTTGTGGTGAATGGCATGGATGAAGCGACTCCACCACCGTCGAAGCAATGCCTCGTCGTGCTGCATCTCGAGCTCGTGGATGAAACGTTGATGTACAAGCGCACGATGCCAACGGTTGAACACTTGATGGAGTTGTCGGCTACGCAGTTGAGTTGTTGCAGCTCGGCAGGTCGTCATGCTAACAGTGAACGCTATCCATCGATCCACCATGCGCGCGAAGACGCATCGTTGGTAGTGCCGTGTGGCAATACGACGCTGCTGGTCGAGTCGTCGTCGTAATTTGATTCGCGCCACGAGACTCCTGAGAGTTTGGTGCTTCCTCCAGTGGTCAAGTCGATGACAAGCATGTCGAAAATTCCGCGAGTCGTCATACTTTGCTTTCCACGTGTTGAATATATGTCGCTGGGTGCGAAGCGCTCGAGCTATCATGAATTTTCTTGGACGAACCACGGCATACTGCCTGAGACGATGAAAGCATCTCTGTTGAATCACACGATGGAAGTGGCTGGTTGCGCGCCGAATCTGTTTCTCTGCAGTCAATCGTTGGCGCCATTGCTCAATACACCGTTGTTTGATCAGAATTTCGGATACCTCTTTAAGTTTCCGACGCGCTTCACGGTATCGCTTTATTTTCGCACGCCATACATTGTTGAAGACACGCTTGAGCACATTATACCTTGTATCTTTGAGAAGAGTCGATGACGCTGTGCGATGACGAGTCCTCGTTATCGTATACCGAGCCCACGACATCCACATGCGCCGAATCCAGAGTCTTCGTCGTAGATACTGGGCGTCCCGCGCTTGAGAGATCCTTGTGGCGTGGTCATACCACAAGCGAAGCAATCTCTGTTGACGACAACAAACGCGGGACACTACGTACCGCTTCCACACACCGAAACACGATCGCTTGAGCCATGTTGGACGTCGGTGAAGTGTCTGGAGGACGATTGTATCGTCCCGGAGTCGCTCACATCGTGCACGATGGCACCATCGGTGCAGTACCAGTCGGTAATAAAACACTTGGGCCATGGCTTCCATTTTGCGCGTCGTATGAAGATGCGTCAGCCAATTAGACCAGCACCGGAAACTCCGCTGAATGAGGACACGCTTCCAATGGCGGGTGCAGATATCCAGTTTCGCTGTAGACACAACAACCGCTGAGTTGAACATTTGCCACATCTGGATCGCCCAGCGCTGTTTCTTGCGTTTCCACTTGCCATCGACAAAGTCGAGCATCACGCGTTGTGCTTTCTTCATGGAGCCGTACGTGTTCCACCGACACCACCACTTGAGAAGCACGTGACGTCGAGCCACAAGTGAGCGTTGGTTCAATTGCACCTTGGATAAGAACGCCTCTCGCCACGGCCGCCACGCGACATGCAGAAGAACACGATCACGATGAATCTTTTGAGCTGCTCGACATCGTTCACGTAGGCGTTTTCGATTGAGATATTGGTGATGCCACCAGGCGATACATCGACGGAATTTCCAGATCTGTAGGTGTTGGGTTCGATCACGGTCGGCTTGCACAGCATCTTGCAGGTGCCGAAAGTATTTGCGAAGTTCTGATCGCTTCATCAATTCCTACGAGAACACACTCAGTGGATGAGTAAAAAAAGTAAGAAGGCTCTACAAGCTCTCATACCTCGACTACATTTCGTTGCTTCCGGCTGAGAGATACGAATTCTCGCCATGCCCTGAAGCACCATGTCCACATGCGACGAATGTGGTGGGTGCGCGCAGCCACAGTGACTTGTTTGTGGTACACAAAGCATCGATGCAACAAGTTCCAGGCCTCGAAGTATCTACTCAGTAGAAAATGCCGCCACCACTCGATTGCCGTCCTCATCTTCTTCGTCGAGTCATTGTAGCTATTCCACGTCTTAAACGTTCGTTGAAGTACCGTACGCACTTGTCGTCGATGAAAAAGCAATACTTTTGTATGTTGCTCTCGCGCGGTTCTCGTTCCTTGCACAAATGCTGAGAAAACACGCTGCAAACGGAACTGATGAACAATCTGAGCTTGTTGTCTCCTCTCCAGACAAGCAGACGTAAAATTTCGCCAGCAAATGAATGCGTCACGATTGCGTCCTGTGGAAACACGATGCCGTAGCTTCTTCACTGCCCGTGCGGTCTTCACTACCTCTTGCCATCGCTGAAAAGCATTCTGTACTCGCTGTACACGCGCAAAGGTCGCTAGTCGTCTATATCCTCTTGTCCAACGTGACGCAATCCACCATCTTCGTGTCACGAGTTGCATTCGTCGCACGCAAAGCGCATGGCTCAGGACGTTGTCACGTTGGTGTCTTTTGTGACGCCAACGACCGAGCGATTGCCACGCTCGTATAATCAACGCGCATTTGGATCGATGGTAATGGACTTGGGCAGCATGGCACTTGGCTCGTTTGATAGTGTTTTCTCGTGTCACTTGTACCCAAGCGTGTAGAACCTTCTTGCATACCTCGTGGGGACTGTCGTCGGTATCTTCTGTCCTTCTTCGGCTCGCTATCCGTTGGGTCTGCTGTCGTAATCGATGGATATTACTTTGGAGATTGCGTGTACTCTGTCTGGATAATCGCTTCCTAGAATCCACATGCCTGTGACCACGAGATCTTGGCCGAAGTGATGCCAAGACCGCTTCCACATCGGCCCATTTGGCCTCCAAACTCTTATTGCGGGTCTGATCCACGACCACCGAGCCGTCGCTGTGGCTCGCCGACGCCGTCACATCCACACTCTCAATGTCATATTGCCACGCGCCGTCATTCTTATCTTCATCCACTGAGACCATCGTGCTTGTCGTTGACTCGTGGCATTGCCGAAGCGTCATGGCATGAAAAGACTGCGTGGCGCCACGCCATAGTGCCATTTCCTCGTCAAATGCCGACGTGAGCACATCCCCTAGTGTCTCTAGTACACTCAGGGGACGTGTTGTTGTCGTCCTATCGTATTTGACCTCCATATCGACCTCCTTTGGTCACGCGATCCATTCTGCCATGACAATGGCGTCCTGCCACTGGCGCGAAAATCTCTTCAAAAATTGGCAGAAGAAAGAACTGGCAATAAATGATTGGCTGAAATAACGTAGTTTCAATTGGACGAAAACATAGCTGTAGAGCTCTTGGATTGGACAATAAAATGCTGTCGACAAGTGACTTGTCACTTGTAAGTGATTTTATGTCACAAGTCAGAATATCTGTGACGTGTGAGGAATTGGACACATGTCACAGACTGATGCGTGCGTGACAGGCACACCTGCCTGTCGTCAAGTACGTGAGCAACGTCGAACTCCAGTGCTCGTACCGTAGCTGAATGCGAGAGATGGATCTTGTCTCGCAAACGACATGATGCAGAATGAGAATGGTAAAGGGAGTCATGAAGAAATCGAAGCGTGTGCCTAGTAGTTTCGTCGAGTGCAGCTACACTGATCATGCTTTGATTTGTGTGCACAAAGCGGGGACATGATTGCAACTACGAGTCAACACGAATTGCCAACGTAGCGTTATGAGTACACACATATCATTGCAGCAGCGAAATTCTGGTCTATGGCAGTCACAGCAAAATCAAGATTTCACTGACTTCAATTGATTTCTCCCCGAGTCGGTCGCATCAATGTTGCGTGGACCACGAAGTCATCAACGTGACGCTCTTCCGTTCCGTAGACAGAATACTGAAGGTACAATTTCCCGCTTCCTATCTTCATGCATCTCGAGACATGTGCCACAGGGTAAGGTCTCTTCAACCATGGAGTTGTCAAGTAGAGGATTGACAACACGCTACCAACTGCAAGTCGATTTTTGGAGTGGTCCACGACATGAAGTGAGACCACCATCATCTCGCATTCGGCTTCAATCTTCTCGACATAATAGGCAGTCAAATATTGTTTTCTATTCCAACCGCCTGGTATCACGCATGGCTAGAGATTCAAAGTCTCCTCACACCAAACCAGAGCACAAGTAACCAATGGTTGCGGAACTCTCCAGTAACTCTTCCGCACATGAATTCAGCGGCTCGAACACGCAGGTCTCGATGCATATTTCGAACTGTCCATGCGCCTGTCGCCTTCTGTGATAGGGCGCATCAAGTCCGTCATGGTGCTGTGAATATTCTAAGGTGAAAACTGCACCAAATAAAGGTTTACTTTATTAAATGTATCAAAATAAGGTTACATAGAGTTATGCATCAAGCGATTGTATCCCACAACGCACCTTGTTGTGGGATGTTTTGTGGAATGAATGCACATCCCACTCATCTATTCCAGCTGGTCTAATTTGCATCTCTGCTTTGCCATGATGCTCGACAGGAACTGACGATGTGCTCTCCCTACGTACTTTACCGACTGTTCTGCAGCAGTGACGAATGTGTTACCCAGTGGGACGCACACCCAGGACGTCATCCATCTTCGTTTGTGCAGTGACCTGGGTCAACTGCGGGCAAAATCAAACAAGCTGGCATTGAGAAATTGAGGTCATTGTGATCAGGCGTGTTTGTACACAACGTGCGTGCGGATTACTATCAGCTGCACTGGTCTGTCCAACACTCGACGCTCCGTCCAGTTGCCTTGGACACCGAGATCGCGAAGAAGAAACGCCCAACATTCATCGCCTTACGTGAAGAAATATACAGTGTCACCGACGCCAAGAACAAATATGTCAAGCAATTCAATCTCCAGGTCATCTTCGTCCCACCAAGACATGCCGATTCCAATTCTCGAAGAAGGATTGTACTGGAAGCCACCACGAAGCTTTACATCTTCGCATCGAACGATCCGGGATACCGCGACGATGACGCCGTCGGAGCTCACGTTTTACCGCGCACAAGCATCACGCTACATGGAAGATGAAGCCGCGTGGCGTCCGCGACGTGGTCGTCAATGCAGGCTAAGCGATCACGAATTCGGTGCGCTACAGCCCGGTGGGTCGGTACATCTTCTCGCTCGTGAAAACATTGGACTGCTCATTAACTATTTTGCCGTCGGGATCTTTAACGGGGTCTTTCCTGCAATCGTCTACCCAGTCTTCAAGATTTATCTCAATTTACAAGGGTATCAATCCAATGCTGCCAGCTCATTGCTAAATTTCGCGTGGTATCTCAAGTTTCCCCTGGGATTTATGTCGGATTGTGTACCTATTCACGGCTATCGTCGCAAACCATATATCTACATTGGATGGATCTTCTTGGTTGTGGTTATGAGTGCAATCACGTTCATTCCCAATGTCGAGCCATATGAACGATATGGTGTCGTTATCAACAAAACTGCATCGTCGCAAGGTCCTTTACTTTTGCTTCCTCTCATGGCCGCATCCATTGGCTACTTGCTCGCTGACGTGGCGTGCGACGGCCTCATGGTCGAGTACGCCCATCGTGAGTCTGAACATGAGCGTGGACATGCACAAACCATGGTGTATGGTGTACGGTTCTCCGCGGAACTGGTCGGTACACTTGTCGTGGCACTAGGATTGAACAACGACGAGTACGGGGGACATTTCAAATACGCCCTGCCATTGAGTGTGCTATTTGGTTTCTTGGCGTTGGTCGGGATCGTGGCACTCATTGCAACCAAGCTCAGCCTCCAAGATGAGCGTGTCATCTGCCAGCCCTTTCAGCATCAACTTCGCGGCGTGGGCAGAATCATGCAACACCGTGCAACGTGGCAGATCACAATGTACGGGTTTATTCAGTTCTTCATCTTTTCCTTCGACGTTAGTCCATCCAACACGATCAACGAAATCTGGCTTCACATGGATCCACTCTCCAGCAGTTTATTCTATTGCATCAACTCGGGTGTCTATGCATTCGCGACCTATACGATGCGGAATCATTTGCTTAACACAAACTGGCGCACCATCATGATCGTATCGGTGATTGCTGGGACCCTTGTGGGGTTACCATCGGTGATGATTACAGTCTTTGACGTCTATCGCAACAAATTCTTTTATTTGGCCAAAGATCAAGTCGTTGCTTTCTTTGACGCGCTCGCAATGATGGTTCGTCTCGTTGTGATTGTCGAAATAGCCGAGCCCGGTCTCGAGAGCTCGACCTACAGCCTTGTCACCACTGTGTACAACCTCGCAATCCCCGTGATGACAACAACATCAAATCTCTTCGGCTCAGCATTTAGCGTGTACGATCAAGACATGAAACGTGACACAACTGAAGTGCGATGGCACGTAGCCATTGCTTTCTTTGTCAAATTTGGCTTACGAGTCATTGGGAACCTTGCCATTTTGCCATTGCTCCCACCACAAAAAGCCCAAGCGAACGAACTCAAGCGGCATGGAAGTGCCAACAAACTCGTCGGCATTTTGCTTTTCACGTTTTTTGGTGCAATCTTTTTTGCATCGCTCACATCGAATTTACTCTCGGTCTTTGAGTCGACTTCGTGTCTTCGCTTTGCGGGTGGCAACGGATGCTCATGAGAAAATATTTGTTTTCTCAAAAAGGTGTGATGAGTTTTACACCACGCAAGGACTGGAGAAATACCTTTGTAGACTATCAGCGTATCAATATTACCACATATCCATTTCCTTGGTTGAACCTCACTTCAACTTGGCATGTTAGAAACTTTGAGATGGCTGCATCAGTTAGGAACGTTTTGAATATTTTTGCTGTAGGTTGGATAATATCCATCAGAGTGATGGTCAAAATCCACATCCCATTTTGCGCGGGAACTTGTAATCGCACCACCATGTCGACGCCATCTCCTGCGCCGCGATTTGGCACCCCTGGTGGCAGTGGTGCTCGTGGCAGTGGTGGTTTCGGTGGAAATCGTTTGTCATTTGGATCGGGTGGCGGTGGCAATCGCTCGTCATTTGGGGGAACACCCAATGGTGTCAATAATGCCGTCGGTAGCGCAAGTGCCGGTGATCGTACGGTTTCAGGCTCATCAGGCGTGGATTATCGCGAGGAAAAAGGTATGTAGATGGAAAAAATGTAGAGAAAAAGGGACTCATCTGTTAATTTCTTTGTGTAGAGAAATGTGTTGCGTTCCTGCTAAATTACCGGTCCAACCTTGACGATGATGCCGACGCGCCAAAGTACAAGCGTATGTTGGTAGGAACCATGCTGGACATGACGCAATGTCAAAATATCATCTCAACGAAAGGGTTTTTCTTTCTTTTGTAGCAAGAAGTGGCTAATCGAGAGCGTACGTCGATTCCAATTTCACTCGACGATATTCAGATTGTACGTCCCGACTCATTTGTTGCCATTTGATCACTAACGTATTGTTTTTTCAGTATGAAAACGATGATACTTTCGTTCAACGGATCGTGCGCAACTCTCGTCGGTACATCTCGCTGTTTGCTGAAGCCGTGGACGAAAATCTTCCGCAACCGACACGTGATATCACCGATGCTCAGGACGTCCTGGACGTCCTACGTACGCATCGCGCCCAAGAGCTTGCTCAACAACAACAACAAACACTCGGCGCGGAAAACGTGAACGCAAACACCATTTTCCCACCTGCTCTGATGCGTCGATTCGAAGTGCGTCTTGTACCAGGAGTTAAGATGAAGGCCGTGCCGATTCGTGATGTTCGTGCTGCAAAAGTGGGTACCCTCGTGCGCATCAAGGGTATGGTCACACGAGTATCGAATGTCAAGCCCTTGATCACTGTGGCAACGTATACGTGTGAAGCGTGTGCTTATGAGGTGTACCAGGAAGTGAACTCGCGTCAGTTTACGCCAATCGTCCAGTGCCCCAGTGAGCGCTGTAAGACGAACCAGCAAATGGGTCGTCTCTTGCTTCAGACCAAAGCCAGCAAGTTTGACAAGTACCAAGAAGTAAAGTTCCAAGAACTTCCCGATCAGGTGCCCATGGGTCATATTCCACGATCGTTGACGGTCTACCTGCGTGGCGAGCTGACGCGAACGTGCGAGCCAGGCGCAATTGTTACGATTTGCGGTGTCTTTCTTCCAATGCCGTACTCGGCACAGCGACAGATGCAGATGGGGCTTATCACGGAGACATACCTGGAAGCAACAGACGTTGAGAACCACAAGAAACGCTACTCAGCGATGGAGTCTAGTGAAGAAATGGAGAATGCTGTTCTTCGACTACAGGAAAGTGGAAACATGTACGAGATGTTGTCCCAGTCGATCGCTCCGGAGATTTACGGTCATGAAGATGTGAAGAAAGCATTATTGCTCCTCATGATTGGTGGTGTGACCAAGCGAATGGACGAAGGTATGCGTCTGCGTGGTGATATCAATATTCTGCTTATGGGAGATCCTGGTGTGGCAAAGTCTCAGTTGCTCAAGCACATTGCAACTATCGCCCCACGTGGTGTGTATACCACCGGTAAGGGTAGTTCCGGTGTCGGTCTCACTGCTGCGGTCGTGCGCGATACAATGACCAAGGAAATGACGCTTGAGGGTGGTGCCCTCGTGCTCGCGGATATGGGTATTTGTGCCATTGATGAGTTTGATAAGATGGAAGAGTCTGATCGAACGGCAATTCACGAAGTGATGGAGCAGCAAACCGTGAGTATCGCAAAAGCCGGTATCACAACGACTTTGAATGCGCGAACGTCTGTACTCGCAGCTGCCAACCCCATCTATGGCCGATACAACAAACGTCTGAGTGCATCCGAGAACATCAATTTGCCCAACGCTTTGCTCTCGCGTTTCGATTTGCTCTTCTTGATTCTCGATATTGCTAACTACGAGAAGGATGAGGCACTCGCACGCCACGTCACTTACGTACATCGGTTCGCGAAGAACCCGGAGATGAGTTTTGAACCTGTCCGCCCGGAAGTGCTTCGCTACTTTATCGCTATCGCAAAGCAGTACGAGCCATCTATTCCAGAGCACTTGTGCAGCTACATTGTTGAGGCGTACGTGTCGTTGCGGCAACAAGACGCGAATGAGCACGCACGGCAGCAGCGTTACTCTCGCAATTACGGCAACAACAATGGTGAGAATGCAAACCACGCACAGACTGCGATGACTGCACGTCAGTTGCTAAGTATCCTCCGTCTCTCTCAATCACTTGCTCGTTTGCGATTCGCAACTGA